>JAUZNC010012474.1:18657-29819 GCA_034780395.1 Vannuccia rotundouncinata | reverse complement strand
GTTTGTGTTTGTGTTTGTGTTTGTGTTTGTGTTTTGTGTTTGTGTTTGTGTTTGTGTTTGTGTTTGTGTTTGTGTTTTGTGTCTTGTGTTTGTATTTGTGTTTTGTGTCTTGTGTCCCATTCGATATAAGTCGATTTCACCATGTATATGGTCGTTAAAATTTTTCGTGTTGTTAATTTTAAAAATAATAAACTGAATTTTACAAATTGAATGTGTTTTAAATCGCAAAATGATTCACTGGAAAGTATTTACGCTAAATTATATTTAATTGAATTAGGAAATTAAATAAATTTTAAATTTTGAGTACTATAAACCAGGTCAAATAGCGTTTTTTAAATCTTCTACAAACAAATCTAAAAAATATCCATTCAAAACTTGACAATTATTCTATGGATATTTAAAATAACATAAACATAATATATAAAACGAGTGAAACTTTTTATAACAAACTTCCTGTTAAACCATTAGTTTTACATCAACTTAATTTTTTTATTGCACACATATACAAAACAGTATAAGGTCAGAACGATCTTCCTTTTTCTATGTTTTGCTAGGTCTGCAGTACACTCCTCAATTAACCGTGAAAATCCATTCATTTTGTTTCTCTACAAAGTATTTACTTCCCCCATTGAGAAAGAACAAGCTATTCAGAAATAATCTTTATCTTTCAATATCTTTTAAAAAGGAAAAAAAAGTTAAATTGATTTTAGTTATTATAATAAGTAAAATCCTTTGCAGCACCTATTGATTTAGACATGAATCATAATAAGTATTTTTAAATTAAATTTTACAAAACTGCTATATAGAAGGCAATTTGAAAAGAAACCAATTGTTCTTGATATATTTTAATTTAGAATATATTTAATACTTTATTCAAAATAATTCAAAATATTATTGACAGCATTATATTTTTTAAATAAATTGTTTTTTTTAATGAACTTACAGAATATGTTATATAAAGACATCGGTTTATTTTAATACTTTTCATAAAATTTTCATGTTAAAAATGTTAGTTATATCAAGTCTGTTATATATTAAAGAAATAATTTTGTTTCTGACAATTAACACGAAGACCAAACAATAAACGAAAATATCAGAAAAGGTTTCAATTTAATTAATTATCTTGTCCGTCTTCGATGTCAAGCAATTTTTCCTTCTTGCGAAAAGTTAATAACTTTCCCAGGAATCCATAAAACATTTGATGTCAAGAAAACAACATGATTTCGCCCCTTTCTCAAGAGTTCCAGGAACTGATTGAAGATACAACTATAAGCCCAGATTTGTGATAATGCCAACTCCATTTTAATAATCATATGTAGAAAAGTGAAAAGAAAAATTGTTTTAAGTAAAGTCTAAGGTAGATCATATATGATTAGTTGTTACCGATGTTTACATTTGACGAAGTTGTATATTTGTGATTTAAAGTGATCACAGGATTCCCAATAACATATAAAACCGACAATTTATATATTTATATCTTCTCTCAGGGATAATGCTGGAGTTCTTGGGAGAAAAGAGGAGATTTAAACAAGCCCCATAATTTGAGTACTCCCTAGAGTGAATTTAGGCTTTGGAAATTCCATCAATAGTTACAAAGAATAATAAATCCGTTCCTATATAATAAAATTGCCAAAGGGGTTGCTTTCCACATTTGCCCACACTTATCTCTTTTCATTTTCGAAATATAACATTACTATCGTTAAGTATTACAATGTTAGAGGTTGAAAATGAAATAGAAGATATGGCCATATTGCGCTTATTTTTATTACTCCAAGTTCGTTGCCTTGAGGTTCATTATTGTTAAAATGCAAATCCAAACCTCCATCCCGCCTTTGCGTATCAAGTCGCAAGTTTTAAGTTCTCTTGGGAGAGCTAATAAGTTCACCATAAAACAAGAAATTGGCAAGATAGTATAAACGGTTTGTTAAAATATCCCATGAAAAAACGTTTACTGTGCATCTTACACGCGGAGTCACCTAATAGTTTTGAATATATTATATATTCTAAAATTTAAAGCCTTTTAATTGCTTGATTTGGCCATTTCATTTTTATTTTTAAGTTTAAATATTTTAATTCTTGTTGTTATTGTAATAAGATATAACCTCCCATGCAATACATAAAAGTTTATCAAAGTTTTATTTTAAAAAAAACTTCTTTATTTCAATTTTTTAAATGTTATTGTCAGACTTTAAACTTCTAAAACAAAATTATCGACAATATTACTAAATTATTGAAATATTTATATCTTACGTATATAGCCATATTCAAACTAAATCAACTCCTACCTTTTTCATAACGATGATCCCTCTCCTGACGTTTCTTGAGATAGAAGATAAGGGCTATTGTGAGAACAGCCAAAAGAACCAGCACACAGACAAGCGCCAACACTACGAACAGATTAGTATCATTTTTTAATCGGTCCTCTCTTCGTCTAGAACCCGGTCCGCCCTTACCACCAGAAGACGGTCCACCAATGTCTTCTATTGTCAAAGTGCCCCGAGGAATATTTACTGTAACATGGGTTTGGTGATATCGGGCCATATTAGTAGGATCGAAGGCTTTTATAGTCAAGCGCCAACTACTTCCAAATTGACAATTCTCTGGTGGTTCTTTCATGATAATGAATCCAGTATCCAAGGCAACTGAAAATGTAGGTTTCCCATTTCTAGTAGTGGGAAAGGTTTTTACTAATTCATAATGGATCTGGTTATTTGGTGGTTCATCCCGATCCGTGGCTTTTATTTTAGTCGAAACGTAGTGCGTATTGCAAGTTATCTTACAAATATACTCTCGCCTTAAAAATCGTGGTGAGTTGTCATTGACATCGGTCACTTGAATCACGACGGTTGTTGATGTGGATCTGGCCTGAGGTCTGCCACGATCGGTTGCAACAACGATGAGATCATAACTCGCCGTTTTCTCTCGATCCAAACTGTTTTTCAACCGTATGCTTCCATCTACACGAACTTGAAAGGGCAGTGCATAGTCGATACCACGAAATTCCACTCGACCATTGTTGCCTTCATCGCGATCTGTGGCGTTAATTCGACCGACTATTGAGTTTATTGTCGTATTTTCTGGTACCGCTAATCGATAAATTTGCGAAAAACTTGGATCATTATCGTTGATGTCCATAATATTGAGAGTCACCCAAGCAGTGTCACTGTGGTTTTGAGGTCCACCATCATGGACAGTGATATAAAATGTGTAATTCATGGGCTGTTCCCTGTCGAAATCTTTAGCTGCAAAAATCTCTCCCTTTTTAGAATCAATCTGGACATAATTTTCAGCCTGAGGATCTATTGAATACACGAGTTGAGGATTATAGTCTTTATCAACAGCCCTTGCTGTCAGCAAAGATAATCCTCGTGTTTTTCCTTCCGTAACATTCGCGATAAAATGTCTTTGAATGAATTTAACTGGACTGTCATTCACATCCATGATATCAATATAAATAGTTTTTCGGTCCGTTTGACTGGGTTCGCCAAGATCTTTGCAAAAAATTGTAATATGAATTTTACTATGAACTTCGTGGTCAAATGAAACTGTTGAATTCAAAGAGTAAATTCCTTCGTCCATTTTAGTGAGACTAAACCTTCCGGCAGCATTTTCCAGGGAACACTTAACTAAACCATTTCTCCCCGAATCAGCGTCTGTAACAGTTATGTAATCCAAATATCCGGGTGGCGAGTTCTCTACTATCTTTATTCTTGTTGATTGAGTTTTGATTATTGGTTTTTTGTCGTTAACATCCGAAATAGAAACCGTCAAGGTTGCCGTAATTGATCGTGGAACAGGATCTCCATTGTCTTTGGCCATAACCGGGATGTGAAAAATGCGATTTTCTTTGATATCATAGTCTATCCGAGAATTTAATAATACTTCGCCAGTTTCGGAGTTAATCCTGAACGAATCATCTACCCGTTTTTTCGCTTGTGGTCCAAAACCATAACTGATTATACCATGTTTTGAATCGGCATCTGTTGCTTTGAGCGTATATATAACAGACGATGCGTCACTGTTCTCTGGAATTGTTACATTAAAATTGGTGTTTAACCATTTAGGCGAGTGGTCGTTTACATCCAGAACTTTTACAATCAGCTCCATTTTAGTCGTAAATTTGCCATCACTTGATGTGACTTCGCACTGAAACCTGGTACTGTGTTCGTGGTCCAGGGGCCGATTTAATGTTACCCAGACTTTATCCTCTTTTTCCGTCCCGTTAACTGTTTTAAGCCAGTAATGCAGCTTTAACACATCCTTCGGGCAGCGTATTGAATACGAAGTCACAGAATTTTTGGAAGTGTCTGCGTCCAGAGCCAACGGTAAAGAAACTTTAGTTCCAACGGGGGTGTCTTCCTTGAACCTGATCTCATGACTCGGTGTCATCTCAGGACGATTATCATTGATGTCTTTAACACAGATTCGGTGCTGTAAGATTTCAGGCGCCCCACGGGAAGCAATATGTTCTTTAATTATTTTAAATTCGATGTAACAAAGACTGTCGCAATTACAAGTGTCCAATTTCTGACACAATTCTTCGTGGTCAATTTTCCCTTTTGACCGGAGCCATCCAGTGTCCCGCTCAATTTTGAAGTAAGGATTCGGTTTGCTAAATTTGAAGCTGAACCGCTGCTTAATATTTCTAGAGGATGGGTTCAGATTTTTGATCATAGTATCCGAGGATATACCTTCAATTATAGTATGGTCGCATTGAACTGCTCTTCCTGCAGATACATGAAGAACCAAGAAAGATTGAATTAAAAGAGTAAAAGAAACAATCGTAGCACAGATAGTATTCATTGCGTTAAATGATTTGTCTTAATCAAAATGGAACATAAGAGTCTTCTGATCTCTTAGTCGCGTTGTTATGCGTATTTAGAATAATTATTCAACTAAAATCTGAGCAGTGCAGAGAATTTAGAGAGTTGGTTGGTTCTTTAAAATGCCCAGTCACAGGCGGGAGAGTAGCGACTCAGCCTTTAAAGGGAGGAATAATAGAGTTGATTTGAGTAATAGAAAAAGGGGAAGAAAAATATTAGGCACTTGATAAGGGGAAGATGATGCAAACTTTTGTAGAACAAGGACAACACACGAAGTTTAGTTGACGGTGAGTTGGGGGAAGCTTTTTTAATTAAGAAATGCCTCATTGACCACTCCGCTGCGGGCACCTTGCTTTCACCTAATTAATTTCAGTTCGGTTGAAAAACTGGCTAATTCCATTAAGATTTTGCCAATTGAGTTTGGTATATATATTCGTGTTGGATATTATTTCTGTATCGACAGAGGTTGACAGTTGAAGACAGCATAGTGTTGGAGATTATGAAAATGAAATTAAGATTTGATTAATATTATTCAAGAATGAACAGCGCTGTATCGATGTTCGACTTATTTGATAGTTAATAAATATTTACTGTCAATTTTATCTAAAAGAAAAATATATCTAAAACCTTATGTTTAGTGGAGTGAAATTTTGTTATTGTAATGTGTTGATGAACGTTTAATTTTCTATCAATTTTGAAAACTATAATTATCTCAGATATTATTATATTTGTATACATTTTTATGGAGTATTATGTAAGTAGATATTATATCCAACACTTTTTAAAACATTATAAAGGTGAGTGTGTAAGTGTGGCAAATTTAAAATTATAGATGCAAAAAATGGAAATATGTGGTTCAATTTTAAAACATTTTTCAATAGTTATTTTTCAATAGTTACTTGAATATTTAAAAAGGTTACAAAGTTTTTAAAATGGTGATAATAAATGAGGTCATACCTTTTAATTGAATCTTTAAAGTGTGTAATCTATATAAACCGGTGTTTAAATTATTTGTATATAACGTATCTATAATAGCTAACATCATTCAAACTTTTAACAATTCTGTAAGCTGACAGAGTACATGATTATTATTATCCCATTACTGAAACTTAAACATTTAAAGATATTATTTGAATAATAATCGCATTTTCCTTTATAATTTTATGTAATTAAAGTTCGCTCAATTAGCTTATAGGCTTACTTTCACACAGTTATTAACGTTTCCTGGAATTATTAACCAAACTATTTCCTGGAATTATTAACCAAATTAAGGTTAACCAAACTTCACGCCGGAAAAGTAGAACATTTTACCGACAGACGATTATATGTGTAATAAAAATTCTTTAGTTGTCTAAATTTCATTACAAATCCTGGCACAATTGATAACTGGCTGTCGGTAAAATATCATACTCACATTTGTGTATATTTATTATTTGGACACCTTTTATCTGCATGAATATCATAAACCAGAGAAAACTCGTAAAATTTTTTTTTAATTTGAAATCTCTTGAGATGTGAAACATTCATTTTACAATGAGAAAAATAAACTTTCCGAAGCCCTTCTATCTCTCTCTCTTCTAGCAATTAAAGTTGAGATAATTAAAGTTACAATGACGCAGATTTGACGGGCACATATTTTTGCTCGTTTCTTGTTGCTTGTAAGAGAAATATTTGTCTAACAATAAAAAACCGATTGTAAATAAATGTTCAGTTCAGTTGCAGGTATACCTTATACCTACCTACCTCTATAGACAAAATAAAATAAAAATGTCTCAAGCCACATCCCCCATCCTTCTTAAATCATTGCAATCCACATGGGTGTGGGGGGGGGTCAATGAAGTATTTTAAATGTTGGTAAACTATACAGCAGGCTCATCAGCATTGATTTTAAAAACTAGAAATTAAGAGTTGATTGTTGAAATGAATTTTTTTGTAAAGATGAACTTGTTGTAATTGTAATATAATATATCCCTCAAATCAGCGAGAAGTCTTGAAGGGATGAATAACCCACAAAAGATCCGCCACGTCCATATTATTTTTTACCTATATAAATTCAAATTTTTAAAAAAAAATATTTAACACATAAATAATTAAAGAAATTTTCCAATAAATATTAAAGAAATTTGGTTTTTTCTATTGGCCAATCTATATACATGATTTTACCTGTTGATTATACTTCTCGATATAGTTTGCAAGATTTTTGTATGAAATATTTGGTTGAAAATTATTATTGTGATTAGCTTATAGGCCTAATTTCTTAATTGTCTTATTTCTAATTATATTATTTAAACAAATACACATATTAAAACATAAATAATTGCTTTATTAAATTGACATTACTTCCTATATTGATCATAGATTGTGGTTTTCCTAATTCACAAAAATATAAACCATCTGTTAGAATTAAATAGGGAACCATAAGGCACAAAAGAAACCGTTTATTTACATTTCCTCAATTATTATATCCAGCAAATATAGGCCGTTTTTAAAGAAATCATTTTGACTATATATAAAGGCGCATTGAAATGTTTATTCTAAAAGATTATTTGACAGTGTATAGAAGATAAGAAGATATTTTTATAGGACTTCAAAAGTGTAGCTTCTTAGAATAAAAAAATATAGCCTGGAGAATAAAACTACAAGAGCAAAAACTTAAAAGATAAATTTTCCAAAATTACGGAAGCGCAATTGAGCTTCTGCAGTAGACTTCTCGTACTTTTTATCCTCTTTATGCAACCCGTCCGTCTCTTTCATTGTCTTTTATATAGTTGAGCTATTTTGATGGTCCTGCTGATATGTCTAAATGTCGCAGTTTGACTATAGATTAGGTCGCAATCCTATACGCTATATTAGAGGAAGCTTTTTGAGAGTATTATAGATCTTCGTGTTTGATTTCACACAAAACGGAAATGTTAAACTAGCCGATGTTGAGTGATTATTGGGCATTCATTTCAGATTATTTAAAAAAATAATTTGACTGATATCTTATTTCATTGCTGATCTTTCAGATATGATAGTTTGACGTGAGTGAGTTGCTATGTCTTATAATGAGTAAATATAATGAATTTTGAATGTTATACCTATATCGATTATTTTATTTTTCTTATTTCATATATATATTGAAAGTATTGCTTGGTTCAAAAGAAAATGGTACTACTGTGTATCTATAGAAAATAGTTGCTGTGATTATTTTAAATTATTTATACTTTTCCATGCATGCTGCCGTCGGAAAAGTAGTACTTTAGTAGTACATAAATTTATTTAAAACATATAACTTTTATAAACATTAACACCAATTTAAAACTCATTAGTCACAAAGGTAGTTTCAAATCACATTACAATGTTTCAAAATTTGGGAAAAAAACAGATTCTATGATTAAAATATATAAATTAAATGTATTAAATACTGTTTGTTAAAACTGATTTCAAAAATAAATAAATGAAATTAAAAAAGACCTTTTACACCAACAAATATTAATAAATTTTCTTTAATGCAGTTTGAATTTAAAATTTATTGATTTTATAGAATTTTTTTTGTTTTTGATTGACTTAGAAATTGTTTAGTAGAAAAAACTACAAAAGTATAGATATATAATGTCTATGGTTGAAGTATATAACAAGTATAATATACTAGCGAAGTATTTCGTATGTCCAAAATATGGTTTTATCTGTTTGAACCAATGACATTATTATTTATCTAGACCGCCAAACTGACCAATATTCAATAGTATAATAAATTTCAGCGGAGGAATATATCTATATATCGATAATCAATACGAAATTCACGGAAGTTATTAATGCATTTCAATTAAACACGATAATAGTTTCATTTTAAAGAGGGTATTCAATCAATATATAATGATCAAAAGCCTATTAAAATATATAATATTGATTGAATACCATCTTTAAAACGAAACTAATACCGTATATAATTGAATTGCGATCTGAACGTTTTTTTTTATTAGTTTGCCGGTCTAGATAAATAATGTATAAGTCAATGGTTTGAACATTTCTATTTTATTTTATTCGTAGAATTATTTAAGCAATCAATTGTTCATACCATTCAATAAATATATTTCCTCTTCGGTTAAACAAGGTAGGTTACAAAGCGTACCTATACAACAAACATCCATTAAATCATTCCACTGGATTTTTATAACTTAAAAAGTATACTGACAGAATCGTTAAATGAATTCCGGAAGTTGACTGTTTAGCATTAAGTTTTCTCTCTGTTAAAATAACTCCTGCGGCAAATTTTCATTCATTTATTTATAAAAGTCTAGAATATTTAACGACGTTAACTAACAGTCAATAAACTGAATTCCACAGTTGGGACCCTCTTTGATACAATATCATGTACCGACTTCAGTTTTATAACTATGCGACCCAGATGTTGGTCTGTCAACTCCCATTTGGCGTTTCAATGGAACAGTGTATTTAACAGTGATGACGGAATAATATTATTTCATATTTTATACTTACCGTATACTTTAACAAAGAATATTATTATAAACCTTTCAATTTAATTGACTCTGATATAAATTTGTTTCATAATTAAACCCACGAAATAGAGTTTAGCAAAGTCGCAAATTCTGTAAATCAAGAACTACCTTCCAAACTTTCTGATCTCAATGAAACTTTTTTTTATTTGCATAATCTAAAATAGCTATTTTTTATTTTTCTCTGCAAATAAAATTGTAAAAAATCTCGGAAATGAGAGCTGACATCACGTTTCTTTTTGCTAATGGTATACTTCTTATTCTAAACTCTTTGTTTCGTATATCCAAAGATGGCAGTCATATTTTAAAAAGGTAACATGTGGTGACGCCCTAAATCTTTGATAGAATTATAACAAAAAGAGGTTTTATTATAATTAACAGACTTTTATAAACCAAAGAAAAAATAAATATGTTTTAAATAGATGATTTTCTTTTGTATAGCGCGGTCAGTATAAAGATTTTGTTTGTATTAACAACATTTCAAATATACTCAATCTAGAGTTGGTTAATTTTATTCATTATGTTTGTTTTAATTAAACCATTTTTCTTATTTTAATAATTAAATATTTGATTTTAAAATAAAAATAAAAATATTATCGATCCTATCAATATATTTTCAAACAGTTTGAAAATTGTTTTTCATAATATGTCTATATGTTTTCTTTATAAGAAAATAATGTTTCAAATGAACTCAATTTAAAATTACTCGTGAAACGATATTATAAACTGGTTCTAAAAATAATATACTGTAACATCACAGTATATAAACATATATTTTTTAATTTGAATAAAGATACTCAAAAGATTGGAATTTTTTATATGAGAAAGTTCAGTATAGAAAGTTAAATAGCGGAATTTTTATTCTGATAAAGCTTTTTATAGTTCCATTTTTAGTTCCTTGACCTATTTATATAAAAGTATAAGTTAAAATGAGTATCTAAAATTAAATAATCATATTAATAAAGACATATCCTTATTATTACAGACAAAATATTATATAAATATATCGAATCAGGAGGATATTCCATTTCGCTATATATTTTATAAACACTGTTGCATGTAAGAACATTAATAAAGAGATAATCTAATTTGATGAATAAAATTAGATTACAAATTCTGTGTTCAACATTTTATGTGTTTTTCACGATTTATTATCACAGAATAAAATGCTCCAAATATACTCATTTTTGTGAGAGTGTTCTATATAGTAAAATTGCGTTTAGTCTTGAATTAGTGTCGGATTACTCCCGAAATTAATCATAAACCTGTCTCGATTTGTGCTCACTTTATTCAATTATGGACTATAGTCTTCCAACTTAATGAAATCTTCCAACAATCTTCCAAGAGTATTCATGAGCAATGGTGTTCCTTTCAATTATGATGAATTAAAAAAGGAAAATAAAAGCATTCTAAAAAGAAGACAATGTAAACAATTATATTTTGCATACTCATTATTTTTCAGCTTTATCATATTAAAAGTTTTTATTAATTTATTTACAAATTAATTCACACCTATTAATACATATCGCTTCAACTAACTTATATTAGTTATTTACAATTTTTAATGTTATTTATTTATCCATATGTAAGAAAAAATAACATATAAATGTTTTTCAATGATTAGAATTTAATTAGAATTTTCATTCAAAAGAAGCTTTCTAAAATACTAATTCAGTACAAATAGTAAAATAAAATTGTCAGCAGTACAATGTGAAATATTTGTCAAAATTCATTCTAACTAAAATACTAAGTCGTAAATGGTAACATATATAAATATACACATGTGTACATTCATAAATATGTACTATTCTTAAAAATCAAATCTATAAATTTTCTTTCA
>JAUZNC010012463.1:0-21326 GCA_034780395.1 Vannuccia rotundouncinata | reverse complement strand
TGTTAAACAGTGGACACAAATATACTCATACATATAATTGCAGCATAATTTCGTTTAGCTACAATGAACACTTTAAAAAGTAAAAATTTTAATTAAACGCCTTCGGTTTATAGTCTCCTATTAAATTTAAAGTGCTGTCTACTTAAAAATTCAAATTTTTGTTATTAAAACTGACTTTAGGAGACTTTGCCTACTATAATGTATTGTTACCTAGGGGGCTATAATATTATCGCGAATTTTTAGGCCTGGGCCTGATCCTATGACCCAGCAAAAAGAAACATTCCATTGTCAAATTCAAGATTTTTAAAATATTTGAATTTACCACAATTTATAATTTGGAAAATCAAAAAACCAATGTGTATTACAATCATCATATATTCGCCACAAACAAAAATATTTATAACATTTATGGAAATCTTGCATTAAAAACGTCAATTTAGAATTGCTAACAAGTAGTCAATTTCATAGACAAAATATAACTACTTTATGAACTTTTAAAATATCAAAAATGTAATCATTTAATAAAATTGACAATGCGACATTACTTAATATTTAGTAGTAGTATGCTGAATATTTAATTAATAATGAGTTAGTCCACATTCAAGAAAATAATTTTAAAGAAATAATAATCTGAATTTATAAGATGAAACACACCAAAGACAAATAATCAATCACCTCTGATATATGAATGAATTCAGTACCTATAAATTTGATAAGTAGTCTTGCATGAAAATAACAATATAATACATCAGAAATAATTGTATATATGTAATGAGTCAACGAGTAAGAATACGGACATCAAATATACAACAATTCACTTTAATCACTTTTTAATGAAAATGTAGTTTTCACGGTATTCAACAACCAATATTAGCGCTCACGATTTCTCATCAGACTCATCAATATTCAGACCACTCATTTGCTTCTCCATAAGGCCCAAGAGGGCCTCCACCTCACTACTCGATTCCTGATGACACTGACGTTTCTCTGGTTGGTGGCGCAGCACCGTTGCCAGAGTGAAAGCCACATCTCGTGGTAGACAGCTTTCGGGCAAGGCTGTCAGAGCACCGCGCACAAGAGACACACCTTCACCGAAACTTAGCGGGCCATCACCTGCGGGGTTGCAGATGGGTTTGAGTTTCCGATCTTCTCCTTTGATCAGTCCGAGCTCCACAAGGGAGGCATTGGCGGCTTTGCGTGGAGCCAGAGACATCACAGACTTGAGAATGTGTTCCCCTGCTTGTGAACTGCTACTGGAAAGTCTACATTTAGGATAGAGAGAAAGATAGTTCCAATTAACGGAATCATATTAACATTTTTGAATAAAGCGAATCGTGTAAATGGAACACAATCTCATCGGTAAGATTAAAATATTAAAAGCTACCTAAAAGCAACCCTCGTAGCAGCCTCGGGATCGCTTCTTATCTGATCCTCGACATCCCCTCCACCAAGCGCCCTATCAATCAATGTTGCTAGCTCCTCCTTGACGCTCACAGAACTCCACGTCTGATTGGCAGCAGCGTCATCAGGACTCCTCAAAACCTGCATCAACGCCTTCGACAGTCTGTCGTCATCCCAGCCTGGACTGGCTGCAGCAACCGCTGGACTGGTCAGCGTGGAGAAGAGGTCCGATTTGCCGGGGGTCGTGTTAGCAGAACCCAGATTAGCGAAGAGACCGCCGCCTGTGAGCCGATTGGTTGAGGATGCTGTGGTAGAGGGTGGCTGGAAATGCAGTGTGCTGGCGAACAGACCGCCCGGTTTGACGGGCTGTTGGTCTTGTTTGGGAGCTTCGGGAAGACCTTGCTTGAAGTCAAAAGAGATTCCCTTGGCGAAGGGGTTCGCCTTCCCGGCAGTGTCTTCTTTCTTGTCTGTCGAAATTGTACAATTAGAATTAGCAGAGAATAATTAAAACATTGTACAGTAGTAACCACGTTTTTGATCAAACTGTAACAACAAGTATTGCATTGCCACTCACTGGTTTGCAAGTCTGAGGCCGGTTTGAAGTTGAATGTGATGCCCTTAGAACTATCTGAAGTAGCCTCTTCCTCATCTTCGTAATCCTCCCCTTCATGATCGACGTGATCTTCGTCTTCCTCTTCTGTACAATAAATTCCAATAAAACATTAGCAAAAGAGACCTTTCCAGCCGTTGGAAACTTATTTGTTAGGCCTACCTTCTTCATCTTCTTCGTCCTCGCTGCCTTCATCGTCTGATAATGAGCCAAGCGCATCGAGCATTTCCACCGATTTAAGAGCTTGTCTGAGAGCCTCCTTGCCACTGTCGCCCAGCTCGTTCGTGTTAAGATCCAGGCATGTCAACTGCTTCTTTCCGGATACAGCCAGAGCCAACTCTATCGCTGCGGACCGACGTATCTCATTTCCTGTGAGATGCAGCTCGGTTAGTTCAGGGGTAGTTGTCTCATCAGAGAGCGCTTCGGTAATCCGAGACACACCCGAAGAACGTAGCAAACAGTCGTTTAAATTGAGTACCTGAAAGAAAGAGATGAATAATAATGTTTTCAGAAAGGGTCTATAAATATATCAGACTAATATAAGACGTATATATATCGTATAGAAAAACGTATATTTCAAATATTAATATTCAAAGGAGACATAACCTAAATAAGAAATTTAAATTGTGTATTGATTGATTAAATTCAAATTTAGAATAAATTCCCATAGATGTTTCATTGATTTAATTGACCAAGATTACGAATTGTCAAACGCAGTCATATCATTGATGTGGAATTAACCAAGATATCAACTTGTCATATAAACTATAACTTTAAGTCAGACATGGGAAACTAGTAATAAACAAAAATCGGATGAGATTGTGGATTCTCATAGAAATGGGTTTTGTGTTAAACAACTAGTTACTCCTACCCTGGTGAAAAGAGACACCTACCTTAAGCTCCGTCAACACGGGGAGCAATCCTGCGATAGATTTAGCCCCCTTTAGCTTGAGACTGTTATCTGATAAGTTGAGCTCCTTGAGACCAGTATGATTGCTCAAAGCCTCCACCAAATGAGCCACACCCTCTTCACCGTGGATACCAATACCATTCTGCGGCAAGGAGAGACACTCCAGACTGGTCATTTTAGAGAAAACACCCGCCAACAATTCAGCCCCAACGTTCTCCAGGCGGTTCCGTCCAGCGACGAAAACACGCAGAGAGAGTGGTTGGCCCGCCTCTAGGCCGCTGTCGTGACCTTTGTGAAGGGCTTCTACCAGGTGTCGACAGCCTTGGTGACCCAGTCCGTTGTTGTTAAGGCGTAAGATCTAACGGATGTGAACTCTGTTATTACTACTATGAAAATCGTGAAGCTTGGGGGACATATAATCACTTCTTTTGGATAAATGAAACGGATAAGATTCCGACTTTGAAATAGCTACAGATACCTTTAAGGAGTGACAAGTCGGACTGGCCAGCAGGTCGGTGACTCCAATAATTCCATTAGGACCGAAGGCGTTATCGCTGAGGTCCAGCTCCACCAAATGGGTACCAGAGAGCATCAGTCCTGCGCTCAAATGCTTCAGTGCTGGAGCGATCTCCGTCTTCATACGACCTGGAGCAAACAAGGGTGGGGGTTTGAATCTTTAACAAGTTTTATTTTCGCTTATGCTTAGAACTAAATGTTATAAAAATTAATTCCAGCTAAATGCGTATTTCACCTTCGTGGCTACATTGTTTCCTCTATATTATATCTCTTTTGTTATGTCGGATAATTTTATATGGTGACAAGTGCATATTTGAATTAAATGATGAGGACACACCAATGCGTATGTATATTCTGTCAAATCCTTTTAAATAAACTAAATAATTACGTTTTATAATAACTGAATTTGATACTATAATACTTACTTATATATAATACAGAATTTATTTCTACGAGATTATTTAGAGAAAACGCTGAACAATGGGTCAAACTAAAATCAAAGGGCCCTGTTTACACGAACCCTGTTTAAAGGTTGTGATAAACAGAAAAATCAAAATTATAAAAGAAGCTCCTGATGTACCGGTAAACATGTCACTCCAAAGAGCATGCGTCAATGTTTGATGTTTTTCAAGGGCCTTTCCCAAGACCTCTGCAGCCGGTATGCCCAGGGTATTGCCTCCCATTTCCAGAGCATAAATTTTATCCACTCGACTATCAAGTTCAGTGACCAATTCTTCAGCATCACAAGCCTCGTTGAGTTTGAGTCCTCGGCCAACAAAACTGAGCTTCTCCAAACTCTGCACATCACCAGATTCCTCCGTGTCTGTCATTATTTCTGTCCAATGAGTAAAGGTGTCCTATTAGGAAAACTTTACATAATAATTGTAGATAAATCGATAATACAGAATCGTCAATATCAACAGTTATAATTTTTAAAAAATATAAAATTTATATCAATTTGAAAATTCTGTGCAATTCTATTCCACAAAAAAAGTTCCTTGGGGAAAATTAGTTTTACAAAAATACCTTCAAATTTAAAATTATACCTTAGTACAAAATATCTTTTTATATTTAAGTTGTTTTGTGCATAAAAGTAACTGCTACTATGCTATAAATAGTTAAAGTATCAAAAAATTTCGTTTAAAAATAAATTCAAGTTTCAGAAAATAAAAACGACTCTAAATTGCTCTCCAATGTAGTGAATAGAGTGAATTTATGTCCCAATATGTAAAACTTGTATCATTGGCAAATACATAATAGTCTTCTGTGGAAATGGTACTTGAGAATCTTTTTAAGGAGAGTGTATTACATTATTAATAATATGAAAAGTATGAATAAACAATTTATGGTACAAACTGAAGTTAAGCACATTTTGGCCATTTCAGTATTTTGATTTTACCAAATTGTCTTGGATGTCTTTTTATGCTTTTCTAGTGGTACAATTTTACACAGAGGAAGGCTTCTGATGATTTAGATATTAGTGCTTGATGAAGAATTTGGTTGGTAATGCATTTCAGTTTCGCATAAGAAATAATCTAGATTGTAAGCTTAATTACATTGTAGAATTTTATTTTACATGTCCTTCATTAACCTATGTAAAATATATGTTAACACAATAATATACTAACTTTATGTTAAAAATCATTTCATAATTAAATTTGAATCAATTTATTTCTACCTAACATCTAAATGATTAAATATATGAAAAAGTCAACCTAAAATCAGTCTTGTCCCCAAAGAAAAACTACTTAGGAATGAAGGATTGTGTTAAAAATTAGTTAGATGATAACTACAATAATAAAAAAATTATAATGTTTAAATGGTTGTGTATATTGTTTAAAATAATATTAGACACAGATAATGCATTTATTATAAATAAATATAAAATATAATCATAACTTCATAAATTAAGCTAGTGTATATCATACAATCTGAAAGGTTTCCAGATTCTATAAATAATAAGATGAGCAGTTGTTGTGTGGCACAATGTGAGAAACAAAGTGGTCAAAGTACTAAAATAGTAAAAATAGTAAAAAAAATAGTAAGTAAAGTTATATGAATAATTTTTAATGGCACAATATAGAGGTAGAAAACATAGTTTGTGTGAGATAGAGAGATGTGATTCCATAATAAAATATATTTTAGTATAACTTTCCATCAATATTTACAGAGGTACACAAGTAAAACTATTATTTATAGAGCTTAATTTACATAAGTACAGCAGTTTATATAGTTTCCATATGATGACTATGTTTCATTAGTTAATTCCATTTTTGCACTCATGTGTCTTATTGCCCTGCATTTATCTCAACTAATGACAGTGTATATTATAATAATTCTTTATTATATCCAATAATATGCATAAAACTGTCAAATAATAATATATACAATTCAACTAATTGTTGTCATAAATTGTCAATCTAGAAAAATGACTTTACTGATGCTGAGATGGAATTAAAAAATGAGAGTCTCATGAACTATATAATCTGATATTCTAACTGTAGAATCAATAAGAACAGTTGCTTTCTAAAAATTTTTAATAAAGTGAATTTGAATTCTGCTATATACCCTGCTTCATCATCTGTAGAAAATTTAAAATCTGAAGAAAATTGGTAACATTTAGTAATATAAGATAAAAATAATTTGGAGAAAATACAAATCAACAAATGTACCAGTTTCTTGGGAATAAGGCCCACTTGAGGTAATCATGCTTAGAAGTGACATGACTATATATTGCCATGACAATGCTCCAGCTCACAGAGCTCAAGAAACATATTGTGACATTCTGTTGATGTCTCACCCAGCATACAGTACATATTTGGCCTTCTGTGACTTTTTCATCTTCCCATGTGTTTTTTTTAAGAAATCACTCACATATCTCCACTTTGAAAACCCACAAAAAACAGTGGCTGCATTTCAGCATTGCTTGAAACAGATTTTGGATGAAGACTGGGAACTTGCTTTCAAAAATGGTTTGAATGTATACAGATATGTATAGATTGAGAAGGAAAATATTGGGAGAAATTGTAATTATGTAAATAACCTTTAAAAAACAGTGTGTACATTGCTTATTATGTTACTTTTATATAAAATTTTAATCACCATTTTTATAAAACATGTTTTACCTTATTTTAGCCCAATTGTGACATATAATTTTAAAATTGGACTCAAACTGCAAATGTATACAACAAAAATATGCAATATCCTGCTCAAAATCCATGAAGAAAAAACAGTAGCCTAAATTTACTTTGGCACAGAATTAGCTAATCTAATTGTGTTTATTAGAGTTAGATTAATTTTATGAAGGTGTCAAATCTACCTTGTAATAGCCCAGCATTTGTATAAATATATCAAATAGGAAAATGTCCCATTTTTTCATAAGTCAAGACATTCTTAACATTCTGCAAATAGCAGAACATTACATCCATAAAATAAATATTTTGGGAACATACAATAAAGTATAGCCCTTATTTTAAAAATTCTCAGATCAAATAATTATTCATGTTTTAAATATTGAATTATTCAGCTTTAAAAAGTTTTGGTATTGAAGGTCATCAACTTTATTTGATTGGATTAATGAGTGAACTTTATATTAAAAATATCAAAAGATCATCTCAATACATCTCAGATAAATAATTGCTAATATACATAGGATGATTATTATACAAAATCTTTAGCAAAAGAATACAGGTAGAATACTTACAATAAAAAATCTCTATAAAATTGCCATTAAGATATAATAAATAAAATATAATTTTCTTTTTTTTTAAATATGACACTATTGAGAGATTGTTTTTATTTTCCTTTAATTGTATCTTAACTGTATTTTTATATAATGTGCTTCTCCAACATATACTGTGTCATATAATTAATATATTAAATTTTAACAATATAGGTCTTGAGATTGTCCACCATTTTTCACAACTTGACAAATTCTATTTTTCATCCATAATATCAGAATTACTGACAATATTATGATAATTTAAGTAATTTTTAGGACTCAAAATATAGTCATACATATTAACAGAAATCAAATCAATATGAATGGTCATGGCTGTGTGGTAAGCAATTTTTTTGATTTTAAAGCTAAGAATCTTTATCATATTGATTATTCTACAGGGCCAATCACAAATGGATTTTGTATTCCACAACCTAGAATGCAGCTAAAGGCCTTCTGAGAGCATATGTTTCCAAAATAACAGTTTTAATTTTTCTGAGTTTTGACACTTTTATGGGGATAACTATGAATTTTCTACATAATCATAACAGGTATTTTTAAAAAAAGCCACCCCAACTATTTTTATTGCATATTATGACAAGTTTTAGAAATGATCATTTTTGATCCAAAATCCCAAAAAATACACAAATTCATGTAGGATTCTAATTCCAGGACATTCCTGCTGCAATAAAAAAACTGGTTAGTCCTAGTCAGCACAATATGGTCCTGTGGATATTCAAATTCACATCAAAGTGGCTCTGATATTAAGTAAATAATTTTACCAGGGATGGTCCATCATTTTGTAACAAAAGTAACATATATATTTCTTTTCATATATATGACACTATGTAAGTATTGTTTTTGTCCAACATATTGTCTAATTAAAAATAAAATCTATGTAAAATAAAAACATGACACATCAATGAATTAACATATTAAAAATTAACATTAATGATATTATCAGAAAAATATTGAGAGAATTATAGAGCATCAACCTTATAAAATTTTGGTCAATTTATCATTGTGTTACATATTTTACAAAAAATGTTGTATTTAATTTTTTGTACATAACATAGTTTTTTTACACAAAAATAGTTTTGTATAAAAATTTAATTTTGACTAATTTTTCTACCAACTCCTAAGTGACATATTTTGACACACCAGATTCTCCCTGCAATCTAACAAAACAGTTTTAAATATTCTGTAAATTTAAACTGTATTATAGACAATCAACCTCTTAAAAGTAAAGTCTTATTCTGATATGTGGCAATAGTTTTCAACACTTTCCCAACTCGTCCATCAGATTTCTGGAGTGAAGAGTAAACCTCTTTAAACATGGGTGTGGATCCTGTAGAACTTGCCTTCTCACTCAGTTGGAAACCCTATTCCTCAAGGTGACGTCTGCAGCAATCATGTTTTTCTGCTTTTTTAAAGTCTGAATATTCATAATGATATTTGTGGTGAGACCATGATAAAAAATATAATAAGCTGTGTGGAGAAGATGGATCTCAAGCAATCCATACTTTAAATTTATTATCAGCAATCCAAAACACATGGAATGAAACACACTTTGTAAATCTATTTGTTTGTAAAATACTAAATAGTTATCAATATGTGAGGCATATATTATTTGCAATTTTCAAACATATTCTGTTAAAATGTGATTGACTAATAGTATTATATTAGGAATAGAACATAGACTTTACACTATAATTATAACTATGGTTATAACTACGGTAAAAGGACAACTCGGCCTAAGACAACTTGGCCCAGAACTACTATATAATAATAGTATTATTAATTATTATAAATATAAAAAATTATTAAATTAACCCTAAAATTTAAAACACTTTTTGAGATAATATTTCCCACTATTTAAAAGAAAAATTCAAATAGATTGGTTTAGCAGTTAATTTTATCAAAGTAGGTGTTTTCAGTTTAAATTTATTATGTATTTATCTATTTTGATCTGATTATGTGTATCCCATTTACTGTTTCCATTCACTATCTGAGCATTGTTACATTAACTATATTATTTGATCTGATAAACTGTCAACATTATAGTTATAGTTGTCCCTTGGCTTTATAGACTAAGTTGTCCCTTTGAGCCAAGTTGTCCTGGGCTGAGTTGTCTTGGGCTGAATTGTATGTAAATCTATAACTACAGGTTAAGTATAGATATATAATGTCTTGAATAAATAGAAAAAATTTATTATAAATCATGTATTGAGCATATTTTAAGAATCTAAGTATAATGGTAGTCTATTGTTAATTTGAAATTATTCCAAATAGTAAGACAGCATATATTTATTTATTTATGTGTTATAAAAACATGCAAATATTGACACATACATTGTATGAGTACATAACATCAATTTTGTAGTACCTCAGATATAATAAGCATTGGTTATAACAAGCAAATTCTTACAGTCCCTTCAATCTTGTTATAAGCAAATTATACTGTAGTATCTATAAAAAAGTTGACTGAGATGGATTTGTGTACTAAAGATGCAGATATCAGTTTTTGCAGGATTAAAAAGAAAATTATTATCATTAAACCAGGTATTTACAGATGTAATGCAGACTTGTATGTTAGAGATTATTTCCATAGATTCATCATTGTTAAATGAAATATAAATCGTTGCGTCTTGGCGATGTACTTATAATAAAAAGTGATAAAATTATATAATATATTATAAAATAATATCTGTTTGCTCTGTTATTTATATTATATAACTGATGACAAACAACATAGGAATAAGAAACTCGTGGAATAAATTATCGAAAATTACAATCAAAGATTTTTTAATCAGGATTTTAAACATACCTTTTTTGAAATATAGTACAGTTTTGTATTATTGTATATTAAAACAAAGTCTTGGTCTTTTATAATTAAATTATTTTATTTAATTATAGAAGAATTTATCCTTATAATTATTCTATCAAAGTTTTTAGCAATATTAACAAAATGTACACGAAATTTGTGTTGTATAAAGTATTCAGAATTTTGTATTTCTACGATCCCATATAATTAGATTAAATATATCTAACTAAACGACAGGTTATATTCAAGTAGCAATTGATTTCATAACTCATTATTTTTTTTTAATGAAATTAGGATATGCTCCCGACAGAATATAAACCAATCTTATCCCATGTCATTATATAATAGAAAATAACACAGAAAGTTAAATTAACATCGCATTGTAATATCCAATCAGTAAGTTAGTTCTAGTTAGAAATACGATTACTTTTACAAAATTTAAATATACTAAAGACAAAATTGAAAAAACTCATAATTTAAATTTATCTTTTATTCAATGATAAAATTATGCTCTAATCCAAAACAAAATTAAAAACACAATGTGAGTTATTACAAATAATTGCGATCATCCTAAAACATGAAATTATTAACATATTATATCGCCACATAAAATATTATAATTAAATATACTATTACAACAATAATTGAAAGCCCTGACTGCAGGTTGTTAGATCGTAGATATCAATTAAATAACGAATAACCCAATTCAGTTTTCTTTTATGTGTATTATGTACAATATGATTACACTAGGATATAACAAATTAATACTGCACCATAATTCGTAAGACAAAAATAATCAAGAAAATAAAATTATAACTCACTAATAGTTAAAAGAAGTTTGAGTACAATAAACAATATGAGCATAATTCTTTAGCAAGGTAGACAATTGTAAGTTTTTGTTCAGTTAAGTAAGACAATTAAAATGATTTTGTGATATTATGAACTATACTTATTGTAGAAATATTATCCTGTAGAAATTCTACTTAAATTCTACTTAGAAATTCCTTAACAAGAAACTCTTTTATACACAAAATTAGTGGTAATATATACAGATTGAACTAAAAATAAAAATTATGCTATGGATTATGAAGAGTCTTCTTCATACGATTTGTGTAAGACACAAGTGTAATGTACAATAACAGTTGATTTAAGTTGTTGCGCAACTTGAGCTCTTACATTAGATCATTTGAGTGTACAAATTCACATTGAGATGGAGAAATATAGAGAGAAATCACAAAATATTAATAAATCGTTAGTGGAATGATTAACACTCTTATAGTTCACTATGCTCGTCTTGTGTCACATTGGTGTCCTCTTTGGTTACATCTTCAGGAATACTTGACGTCTGTGAATCACCAAATATATCTGCCGCTAATGCTCGTGGTCCTGCCTCTTCGGCATCCTCAGAAGATTCCGAGCCTTCTGGGTTCGGTGGCGGTCCCACCCGCTTTATTGCTAACACATAGACATGGAGCTTCTTCCCTTGGCTGATGTTGTTGCCACTGGTGACGGTGTAGTTGTCTGACTCCAGTTGGCTAACAACCTTCTTGAAGACAGTGTCTACCTCGTTGAGAATTGGCTGATTTTTGTCGTCAAGGGTGATGGGCAAATTGATGGGACCAGCTACTCCACAGCCAATCACAAACTGAGTGAGTAGGGCCTTAAACTGACTGCGAACTAATATTCTGGATAAAGCGAAAATAGTGAATAATTAGAGAAATATATCAAAAATACAAATGACAAGTTTCTCCAAACATTCCTACATATTTTATTTAAAAATAGGCACTTTCCTTCTGATGGAGTTTCAAAGTTGAAATTCTAGACTACTATAAATGATGAATAGTTCTTATTCGGTGAATTACTATAGTAAACATTAATTATATACCAACATTACACCTAGAATGCGTTTATAGAAACAGGTATGACAGAATACACTTGAAATATATTTCATATATGAATTGTGAGATGCCTATCGTAGGGGAGTTTTTATTGTTTCACTGCCAAAGTCAAATTGCTATACATCACTTAATAAATTCATCACAGTGAGAAAAAATAATTAGGGAGTACCTAAAACAATCGATAACGTTTGTAGAAATATGTCAGAGAATAAATATTTAAATATAATAGCACACTTTACTATCAACTTTGTCTTATATACATGTTATGTTAATAATAAAGTTTCCCTATAACTGATTATATTTGCTCTTAAGAGAAAAAACACAGTAAAAATGAACAAACCTAAACACAATATTTATAATATAGTATCTTCTTTAGATTACTAATGATTTATATTGAAATAATTTTCATTTCCTCAGCTTTTTAAATAAGATAGACACAGGGTCACACGCTTTTCCCAATTTGAAATTCAAGGGTTCTCAAGGGAGAGTGGAAACCCTGTATACAAATAATCCATCAATTCATTCAGATAACTAAACAGTATTAAACGCAGATCAAAATTGATTAACACTATTCTAATGTATATAAAAAAAATAATTATTTTTTATCCAACTTTTTCATAAAACAGAAGACTCACTTCTCCATATTGCTCCGCTCCAGAATGTAACTCCACAACCAGAGAGCGAACTTCCGCGCAGTCTCGGGTGTCAAAGGATCGGGCTTCTCAGACTCCAACTTCTGGTTTTGCGTCGGCGGCACTATCGTGAGCTTCCAGTCCCAGTCTAGATCGGGATTCTGCGCCAACTTCAACAAGGGCATTGTGGTGCCGAGCTTACTGTCCTTGTGGTAGACGATGAAGTTCAACTCCACCTGATAGGACAGTTGTTGAATCAACGGGATAGGCGAGGTAGGAGAGGAGGGTGGACTGGGGGTCTGGTGAAGGACTTCGTCATTGATGGAGTCCACATCGGAAACGACCACCTTCACCAGGTCCTGCAGTGTCTTGTCCATGCGGGCTTTCAGGAGGCTACGAAGCAATTCGGCTGATCGGAACGAGAGGAAAGGGTGCATAATGACGAATTCTAGAAGGTCAAATTGTGAAATGGACTCCACCCACTCTGATCTTGTTTCTTTCTGCTGAGAAGGACAGAAATGGGGTCTTTAGCGGCGTCCATTGACCTCCTGAGCTGTTTGGACTCCTTATTGAAGAGGAAGACCATCGGAATGCTGACGTCATCCTTCCCATCGCCCGACATCGCGAACAGACCATGACTCTCGGCGCTGGTACCTTCGGTCGTGTCCATGACAATGCCAGCCACCGCGTTCGCCTAACATAGTCACAGATCCAAGATAAGAGGATCCGATCGGAAACCAATCCCTGTTATTAAAGAGCGCTTCTCACCTGCATAAGATTGCGCGCTTTGTCGACGAACATGCAGCCCCCCCTCTTGATGAAGGCGATGTTCCCACTGAGCTTGTCTTCGTTGTTCATTGGGGTGCAGGCGTCTTCAGGACTCCCCACCACAAGCTGGCCCACCACGCCCAGCTCCTCCGCGGCGGGGAAGATGCCGAACTGGGCCGGGCCGGCCGTTAGGAACACCTTCCCCGAGTAGGGGGGACTCAACAGGGTGACGAAGCGCTGCTCAACGGTGTCTAGAAGAAGGAGGTGTCACAAGAACGGTTACCCTAGCAGAAGAACACGAAAACACAAAAGGCTTTTGTTACTCGTTTGCTGTTGGGTCAACTTCATCATATCAGCCATAAAACGAACTCCCTGTGCCGAAAACGTGTCCGACTCGGCCTGAATTGAAACAGTTGTCACAATTAAAATTTAGTACAATCTCAAAATAACAGACTAGAATATTTATTTATAAATAGATGATTTATAATCAAATAAGCACAACTGCTCAAATAACAATTTACAATGCCGAAGATAAAACTTTATAATAGCAAAGTAAAGTGAGACAGGAATTTGTTTAACCGCAAACTATCATTAAGCCAAGGGTACGTAGCTAGATTCGAACCGCAGACCTACTGGTTTGTAGGCCAACATGTTACCACTATGCTACGTTCCCTTAAAAACTTCAGCGAATAGTAAGCATTATTAAGTCTTACATCTTCACAGCAACACTGGATTGTGGTACTACTGTCTAATATCGGAGTAGAGAGAGTCTGGCTCAAACTAATAAATAATAATAATAAGGTTACTCCGGAGCAGTGTTTCGGAGTAACCTTATTATATATATTTATTTACTAAGCCTGAACATCAAGCAAACACCAACGCACCGTATGCGGGTGGTGGAACAGCTGCAAGTTGCCGTCCTGAGTGGGCACCGCCTGAATCCCCATGCGCCGAAGGAGCTCCCTGTGAACCAGGTTGGTCGGCTGGAAGTCGGCCGCTCTCAGGATCATCGTGTCCGAAGTGGAGCCGGCTTCATCAGGCGCCAGGAAGACGGAGGACCGGGCCGCGGACTGGTGCCGGTGCAACTGGGAGACGACGTTCTTCAGGGGGAGTCGAATGTCCCCGGCGTAGTTCTGCTGATGCCGAGCGGTGGACCAGAAGGCCTTGGCGGAGTGCTGCTCGTTGATGCAGTGCCGGTCGGTGCCTCTGCGCCTGTTCCCGGCCGAGGAGGGTTTCTTCGAGAGCTGTGAGAGGGAGAGTGGCAGGAGGTGGGCCTCCGTCGTGAAGATGTAGTCGTCGAGGTTGATGGGGAGGTCACCGCCCTCCGAGAACAGCAGATAGAGGTACTTGAAGGTTTCCGCGAGGACGAAGGAGTCCAGCTGGTCTTCGTGCGCCATTGTGCGGACGTCCTGTGGGGAGGAGAAGGCAAGCAACAGACCGTCAATCATCGATTACAAACCAGGGAACAGCTCACCGCCGCCTTACACTGATAGCCGCGAAGCCGCAGGGCACCCGGGCGTGCGCATCCAGGTTGTTCATGACCTTGACCCCGGCGTGTAGGTAGTAGGAGTCGTTGGTGGCCTTGTGGAGGAAATAGGTGGACTCGACAAACTCCGGGCGGAGTGGATGCTGCCCCCAGTGGACGTGGAAGTCGGCGGTGAAGGCCTCTGGCAGGAAGCTGTGCTGCTGCATCACTTGGTAGAGAACCTCGTGGAGCCCGATCGCGGACTTGATATCTCCGGTCATCACCTGAAGTCCCGGCCAGAAGGCGAGCAGTGAATCCATGAAGTTCTTCACCCTTTGCTGGGGCTGGTGCATATGAACGTCCAGGAGCAGCGGGATCGGTGAAGGGCCCAGGGTGCTCACGTACCGCTGGATGGCGTCATAGTGGGTGTTGAAACGGTGCAGATAACTCTCGTCGCCCAGCAACACGTAAGCCTTGAAGAGGTACTCGTAGTAGGAGTCAATGCCGGCCCCAACACCCGCCTCTGTGGAGAGAGGTGTGTGTTAACTTATTATTAAACTAGAGCATCCATGAGCATTGACTACATAACCCGGAACATTGATACCTAATATACCCCCTCCCCACACTAAAGCGAGCTATGTAAATTGTTGCCTCATATGAACATCTGGCGACTTCTGAAAACCCAACAGATTATTTATTGATAAGGGAGCGTCAGACAAGCCTGTCCTGACAGTATTGATTGCAGAAGACACAAGAAGCAAGACGCTGTTGAGAAGTGTATAAGTACAACTCTCACTGCAAAAACGTCTGTGTCCTACGTGTTCATTTTGAGCTCAAAAGAAAAATGATTAACAATCGCATTTCACATTTATTTTGTGCAACAGATGGCCTGCTAGTGACGTCATTCATATTCGAGTGTTTGCGCTTGTTTACACAATGAAAACCGTTAATTCCTCTCCACGAAAATAATGCAAACAAATTAAATATTCCTATAATTTTATCCGCAACATTGTAATAACACTCTGTTTGAATGATTTAAATGAAACAGCAACAAAATCCGCCCAAACTCACCCCGGCGAACCCAATTCCCGTTGTGGATGTTGATTACAGTGCCCATGAGGTCCGAGTGCCGGTTCCGCTGCTCCCAGAGATAGTTCATGGCTCGTGCTGCTTTCTCCTCGTAAACCGGGTTCCCAGTGAACCGGGACAGGGCCGCAAACTCCAGAATCATGCTCCCAGCGCAGGCCGTACAGGTGTCCACCTAACACACAGAAAGAGTGTGTTGTGAACCAACTTTGAACTTTTTCAATTGCAATAAAATGAATTAATACTATTGAACGTTTTTATCTGTGTCTCCCGCCGCAATTGGATTTGCAGTTTTCTTTTAAATAAAACCTATTTTATCAGTTTTGTTTTACGGATATATCAGGTTATATATACCATTATATCAGGCCTTCAAAGACGCAACATAAAATTTAGATATTTAAAACTCACAATTTTCGATAGTGATGTGAATGCTACAAATTAATTTTTATATATAAAAACTTCTGAACAAAAGCAAAACAAATATTACAAATCGAGACACAAACAACACTATCAAATATTCATATATTGACGATGCACAACATTTCCCAATTGCTGATTTATATTATTCAAACCTTATTTCTAGCTGTTTTGTAATTCTGAGAGTGTTTAATTCATCGTCCCCATTTTACAACTGATGGGAAACTTTTCTACTTATGGAATGTAATACTTAATAAAACAAAACTAAGCCATTAACCTATAGCTGATTACTAGACTTAGAGTGTGCAATGTCTAAAAATAGATCCCGACGAAAACCTCTTAACTGGAGGTGAGGAAATATTAATGGCATATTTAATCTGTAATCTATTTTACCGGCTGCAGTGGAGACATAGAATTTTAGTCACCTTCTAACGGTTCAATACAGTTCATAATCCTTAACAGTTTGCATAAATGGAAGATAGAAATAATATTATAGTGAAATAGAAAGAACAGTAAATATGTTTCGTATTTTAAAACGTATTAGAACAAAACAAATTGATAATTATAGTATCACTCAGACATTTAAATGGAGGATAACTAGTTGAAACGTCATCCTACCGTTTGGGCAAGGGTAACCAGAAAAATAGCAAGCAAAACGTTTTCTCCAGATTCTGAAACTATATGAATGTGTTACCAAAAATAAGTTTACCAAAATGTTATCACGGAACATTGTCAAAATGGACCAAATTCAAAATGGCCGCCAATGCAAATATAACATTTAAATTCTCTATCTAGACAAGAAAAACTTAAAATCGCTAATAACTCCTTTATGATGCATTTTGGATGCGTATAATATATTACCAATAGATAGAAACATGTTTATAAATTACCTAAAAACATCATTAATTTTTCTGAAAAAATTCCATGTATGACGTCATAGGCATTTATCTCAAAAAATGTACATGTCAAAAAATATTTTTTAGTGAATATCTCAAAAAGAAAGCATCCAGGACCCTATATCTGTATTACCAACTGAGAAAAAAGTGACCCCAATTATCAGATAGTCGAGGTTAACTGTCCATAAATCACTCAATGGTCAAAAAGTGTTGATTTAGTGCCATTTTATAAATTTTTGACCATTGAGTGATTCCTGAACATTTTCAAGTCTTTTAACCTACCCTATCGGATAGATTAGTGGATAGATTAGTCATATTTGTAATGTCACTGTTTGTAATATTTGTATAGGGTCTCGGATGCTTTCTTTTTTAAATATTCACTAAAAACATATTTTTTGATGTTAATTTTTTCAAAAAATGTCTATGACGTCATACATAGACATTTTTCCAAAAAATGAATGATGTATTTAGATACTTTATATAAATGTTTCTATCTATTGGTAATATATGCATCCAAAATGCATCTAAAGAAGTTATTAGCGATTTAGAGTTTTTCTTGCTTAGATAGGGAATTTACATGTTATATATGCATTGGCGGCCATTTTGACAATGTTCCAGTGATGACATTTTGGTAAACATTTTTTGGTAATGCTTACATATGTATAGTTTGAGAATCTGAAGAAAACGCTTTGCTTGCAATTTTTCCAGGTCATACAACAGGATGACGTTACTATAGTAAGACTAAACCAAAAAACTAATCCATTTCACAACAACACCGCTATCAACAAAATTTGCTCAATATTTTCACTCAACGACTCCTAGAGAACGAATGTCTCTTTTACTCACTCAACATTGCAAATCACTCCACCAGATAACAAGAAAAACCGATCTTCCATTCTCAAACTCCCTGACACATCCGTTCAAAAGTATGACCAATTCTGTAACATATTTTCTAAAAAAAATAATTGTTTCAATAAAAATGTTTCTAAACTTTCGTGCACAATTTGTGAGGAATTTTATATTAGTGCAACATATAGAGCTCACAACAGCCATGTGCCAAACAGAAACAATTGGTACTCCATTTACTCCGACGAAGATTTCACAGACATTCAAAAGAGTCTGTTAATCCAACAACATAATTCTAAAATCAACCGTACACACGAAGCCATGTGGGCATACAGATGTTAAGACCCTATTTATCTTATTTTGTGTTAAGGATCGATTGTCGCTTTTACAAATTTGTCACTGCGTTTTAATTGTATTTACTGCCTGCAGCATTCGAGGTTATTTCGGGTCGGTGTTTGCTGTTGTATTATTCTGTATTTTAACATTGATATATGAATTTATTATATTACTAATAAATAACGGATTTGAATACACTGCACAGGAACTCCTCTCAGGTCTCACCTCGTTACGCTGCGGCCCTTTGCCCGCCACACCACTACTTAGACCCCAGCGCAAGTTGACTCGGGGGTACGGGATGCCGGTGGACGTGTTGAAGGCCGGTAGGAGACGTCTACCAATGTCTTCAGCTTGTGTGAGCAGCTGGGCCGTATACCAGGACATGAGGCGACCCCGTGAGGACTTCTTAAGGGCCAGTGCTGACACGTGCCCGCCAAGTAGACCACTGCACAGAGAGGCAATCATTCCCAAGATTCAACAAAAGTAAGGCCCCAAGGTGAAGAAGACTTACACTGAATGAACCAGTTTGAATTAACATTTGGCGTGATTTTCAACAAAGACAGTATCTAAATTATTTATAGCAGCTTATTATGTTAATTTCCCGTATCAGATGACGTCGAGAAGAACAAGACAACTATCTCGGTTTTATGACGTATCAATTAAATGAAGAGCAGTTCATTCTAAGCTAAACAATAGTCAGTGCAAACAACAGTTCCAACTGACCGGACTGAATACAGTATAGAACAATATTGAAAAGGTTAAGTGACAGTTTGACTGAGAAAGTTTAGATGGCAATTAAACTACGGACGACAATTTAGATCGAGTGGCCTTACGTCACACTTATGTCTGCCAGAATTGCGCATGGGATGATTAAAATAGAAACTAATTACCATTAGGGGGAAATTCATATAAATATAATATCCCCGTGTACAACCGTGAGCAATTTTTTTTTAAATTCTTAAGATCGAATAAAAGTCTGTCACTTTACTAAATTCTTAAGATTGAATAAATGTCTGTCCCTTTATTAAATTCTTAAGAGTGAATAAATGTCTGTCACTTTATTAAATTCTTAAGATTGAATAAATGTCTGTCCCTTTAATATATAAATATATTTCCCTCCACCAAAATAAAAAATATCACAAGAAAATGTGAGTTTGATCATTCAAAATCCCGACAAAAACCGGAAAAATCGCATTTCTGATTATCTAAGCCAAAACTGATAATTTTTATCTGTTGTTATAAATGTGTATAACCTACCCAAGTACTCTGATATTGGTTTCGAATACAGAGACATCAATATCGGAATCGAATTGCACATTATCCACCACTAGACGAACTGCCTGCTCAAACCTCACAGTTTCATTCATTATCTGGAAAATATAACATTACAACTTCACAAAATATATAATACCATAACATTCTAGAATTGATAAACTCACAAAAAGAGTATCAAGAGAGTCAACCAAGGTGAGTGAAAAGTTTCCCAGAGCATCATCCACATCTCCTCGAGAAGGTTCTGAACCTCGATAGCGACCCTTACAGCTCAATGGCATCAGTTCATCCGCTGGGTAGGCATATTTCTAATAATGATAAGAGATAAAATACGTAATAAAACTTTTAATAAATAAACAAACTGTCAAGTATTATTAACAAAACTCACCATATAACTGTTGTAGCCATGCAAAAACATTTCTCTGGCTTTTTCTCTGAAGAAAATATAGAATAATTGAGATATACACTACACGAGGTTCCAACAAACTAATTTTAAAATCGACCGAAATAGTGTTCCAGCTTACTTGTGGGTATGCTTCTCTTCTGGGGACATAGATAAGACCGGTAAGCATGTCCAGACCATGACTGTAAGGAGAATTATCTGCAGCATTTGTGTAACCTTTCCTCCCCATAATGTTTGGGTTTGTGTACTCATCTAGAATTTAATATATAATATAAAAAATCCTTTTTACAAATCCGGGAATGAGTAGGAAGCAGAACTTCACATAATATGTCTGTGGCAAGCCTATTTAATATGAAACATTAACGTGGTCTTTTACAAGAATTTAAATAGTAAAAGTCAAATTAATATAATATATTAATTTATTAATACCTTATTATGTTAATATTATGTTAACAGTTAACATATGTTAAGTATGCTTTTTGCCAAAATAAAATTTTAATTTAGGTTACTGTCAGTTTTTTGTCATCTAGATTTTCAACAAAATGTATAAAACACACAAGATAATACAATTTTGTGATGCGAAAACAACAAAACTTATTGAAATGTTGTATTCATTATATTTCACTAAAATAACTAATTAACTACTGTGATAAAATTAAAAAATGAATAGTAATAAATATTTACTTTATGATTTTTGTAGTACATTACCTACTGGATATGGATATTTTCTTATTTGTGTAGCTATTTGAATATATATATATCCTACATAGTTATTTTTATAATGATAATACACCAATGTAATTTTAGCATCATTGGTCATATTTCTGTTTTGTATGAGAAATATAAAAAAGTTTTGTATAAGAAATAAAAAATATATAGAACTGTCCTGTAAAGCATAATTGAATGATTTAGAGTAATTTACAAATTTTAATTGTTTGCAAATGTAATTTCTTTTATTTCAAATGATATATCATAGTTCTTATATTGTGGTATATACTTTATATTTTCAAAATAATTTACAAATACAATATATATATATTTTTCACAAAAAATAATAACCAATAAACCTATTATGTAGAATAATACTTGGTTATGTTCATATATTATTCATACAAACATTTATTTCTCAGGCATGATTTTGGAGGTATTTAAAAAATACGGAAATTATTTGCAAGCGAAGCAAGCAAATGTTTTTAGTTAGGGTCCAGGGGGCAAAGCCCCTGGTCAGGGGTTAGGTGGGCAAAGCCCCCCTATTTTTTTGCAATATCAATGAGAAAATATTGAAATATGTATGATCTTGTGAACTTATCGCAGGTGACAACAACCAT
>JAUZNC010012452.1:0-20575 GCA_034780395.1 Vannuccia rotundouncinata | reverse complement strand
CGTACAAACAGATTTACCTGTGATACAGTGTGTACAAACAGATTTACCTGTGATACAGTGTGTACAAACAGATTTACATGTGATACAGTGTGTACAAACAGATTTACCTGTGATACAGTGCGTACAAACAGATTTACCTGTGATACAGTGTGTACAAACAGATTTACCTGTGATACAGTGTGTACAAACAGATTTACCTGTGATACAATGTAATACACTATGTTTCAAATGTATTCAGTGTATAACATTGGATATGTTCATATAATTGTAATTTGTGTCAACTTTAGTTCTATATAATTATCTTATTATATTTATTCCTACGTATATACCTAGTTAATTAAATTTTTCTCTTTCTTATATTTTAGTTACCAAACTAAGTTGCGCAATAATGCTGCACACATTAATAAACAAAAAACTGAACTCTTGCCTTCTTTACAATCCCAAAACAAGGAATTAGAATCCTCTTTTTCATCTTCCAATCAAATGGGTTCCAGTGATGATGAAACAAACATTACTGTGAATGTTAACCAAGATCATTCTTCCTTGTCAACATTTGATGAAAGTTTTGAGAATGAATTACGTAAATTGAATGAAAGCAAAACAGAAAATGAAAAAGAAAAAGTACCTAAACAACAATGTCTTGGTAAAAATAAGATTCAGCATTTCTCAAAGGTAAGTTAAAACCTCTACAAAATTAAATCTGCTTAAGTTATATAATATATTATTACTTTATTACCACGAGTGATCATAACAAAGTGCATGCAGTTATTATGTTGCATATTTATCACTATTTACTTAAAAACGTTCCATCTATTAATTATCTAATTCTCTCAATAATTATCTACTACTATATTTATCAACAGAATATATCTACAGTGGAATCCGCTTTATAAGATCACTATCGGCCGAAGTCAAATAATTTTATAAATCAAAATTCACTAAATTAAGAACAAACTAATGTTATAGTATACACCGGTACTATAAAAAATAACTATATATGAAGGGGATTTATAACCTATTTATAACATTATGTGAACAAATTCTTACTTTTATAAATACTAATAAATGTAATAATTTTAATAATTTGAAACTGAATAAATACTAATTTAATTTATATGTTTTATATATCTTATATACCCAACTTATTAAACAGCTTAATTAAACATAAACTGATATAAATTAATTCTTTATTAGTACTTTATATTGTGAAAAAATCGAAGTATCGATTTTATATATCGATCTTTTGTATTAAAAGATATTAACAAATCCGTTCTTATTATTTTGATTTTAATAAAGGTTTTGATTTCGATTTTATTAAGAAGATTCAATTGTGTAAAACACAAATAATCGATATTGAATATTTTAACTTTTGTGTTGTTCTATAATAATAGAAAATTTAATAATTATGTCTAACTGTTTCAGACAAACGTTGGTCAATCTACAAATCAAGGTTTGAATTTGTATATTATTTAGACAAGCTTATATATTGAAGTGTTTTCTCGGAATATTTGATTAATCATGTATAATTTGAAAGGGAGATTTTAAAATCTTTTCCATTTTATGGATTTTGTTATCATTGAAATGTTTTTAACAAACAACTTATGTGTAATACTTGTTATGAATTATATTACTACTAAATATTACAAGTAGTATTGTATAAATTATATAATTAATTTTTTGTTTTAAGATTTTCATATTCATAAAGATGGAAACACTATTTTCTGTTTTTTTTGGAAACAATTAGTCGATAAGTATTAGTCCGACAGTTAGCACCCTCTAGCTATGATGAACGAGATACCAACATTGACCCCCAATAATGGTGTCAAACATTCCGAAATGGACGTGTTTGGACATCAGATTTTTTTTTTCTGTTTTCACACATTAAAGAATATGAATATTTATAATAACATTACCTGACTTTACAAGAAACACCTATTTCTTATAAAAAAGGTTTAATTAGGTTTTAAAAAGTGTTGTTGTATATCGATGTCCGAAATGCAAAATATCGTTTTTAACATTGATTTTCTAAATGTTGGTAAATGAAGTTTAAAGTTAGGGGACATAATATAAATGCTGAATAGGTTGGTTTGATATTTTGTTATAACTCAACATCGAAAATATATATAAATACGCCATTAAGAGAGAATGTGCACCTACCCTAGACTAAATCCCCCATTATAATATAACTAATTTTTCAAAAAAAGCAGAATTCGATAGTTTGCATTTCGCAACTAGTTTTTGTTCAAATATAAACACATATTATGTCTTATTATTTTATTCCCAAATGCTTTTGAATGTATTAGACTCATTTTTAGCGAAAAATCATACAAAATTGTGTCTAATGCTAATATTGAAAAGCTTATGGAAATAAAGTAATATGACATAATATGTGTTCATTTGTTGTTTTAATTAAAATAAATCAGATATATGTTCATAATTATATACAAAAAACTTTTGAAATTTTATTAAATCTTTTATTTTATACGAAATGGACATTTTCTTGCAAAGCAACTAAATATCGAATAAATATCTACTATTATTCTTTAATATGGGAAATCAAAAAAGATCTGGGATCCAAACCAACCCTCCCAACACCAGCAGACGTCCATTTCGGAATGTTTGACACCATTATCTACAAGTATCTCCTTCCTTGTATTTGGAGGGGGCTAGCTGCCGGACTATATCTAATTTGTAATTTATATTCTAGGTAGAAAAGTATATAAATTCATAAAAACAGATTGAATTTGTTACTGTTTTAAGATTTTGATATATTTTTGGTGTAGTTGAACCTCCAAAATCGGAAAACACATTAAGAAAAAAAGTATCTGAATGGGAGTCGTATCTTTCTATGTAAGTAGACAAGTCTCATTAAATTATTTTATAATTTGCAACTGTTTACATTTTTTCGTTTTTTTGAATCATAAATCAATATAATAAAAAAGTTCTGAAAAATATTTTTTTATTCTCTCTCTCTATTGATGACAATTATAGAATTTCGTCAACTTAACATTTGAATATATTTCAATTCTGTTTATAATAACAAAACTATTTGTTTCATTTCCAATCTTTATTTTAAGGTACTCAAATTTTGATCGGTATTATCCAATCGTTCACAGAATCAATTATTTTTCCTGTGATTCTTTGCCCATGGATTTCTGGGATCCAAACTTTGACTTGGACTTGTCATTTTTTGATCCTTCTTTTTAAGCCAAATGTAGAATTCGTTTATTTGTACAATCTTTTTATTTGTTCATGTTTGTAGAAATTTTGTTTTAAAGATTTTTTTCAATTGTTTTCATTGTTGAATTTTTATTGTTGACAATATTTTTGTATCTTATTTTTATATTATTTACCTTAAAAAATAAATTACATTGAAACTCATTGCTTATTTTTAACCGTTAGTTACAAATTTTTCAAATCCTTTTGTTTAAGCTTTTTCTTGTTTTTTGAATAACATGCAGTAAATGTGATGATCACTGAGTCTTGGTTTTATATTATAATAAATTATAGGTAAACTTTTGGGTCATATCGTAAAAAATTTCAGATGCTTTAATTTAGATATACGTATATTAGTTGTTCTTAATTGATAAATTTGCCCATCGACGCATTTGTTGGTAGTTTTATTCTTGATCATAGATAAATATGTTATTCAAAAGACTTTTGATTAATAATTTTAGCATCTCTATAAGATTCTCCATAATATTCTTTGTGGTTTTGTAGATTTTTGATTTATTAAGTGTATCTTTATATCCACGTGTCAGAGTATGTTTTGAATTGACCACTTCACACCTGGAGCAATTTTAACAATAAAAGAATATTCATATGTGTATATCTATATTAAAAGTTTTGCAGAATGTTGATTGTTTAGCAAATAAAAACCACTTGAAAAGATATATCGTCTTGTCGTTGTATCCGGTCCTCGCACATTAGAAAAGTCATTTGTGCTTAGATTTATTGTTTTTTATGTCGTACGTCCCCCGCACTATAATACCTATGTGGAAATGCAAATCTCGCCCTAATATATATTTTATAGTGTTGATAAATACACTAGATCCCTTGGATACTAGAGCCATACCACATGGGCAATACGTACCTCCAGCAAGATTGTAGTCTATTTCAACTTGAATGAACCTGTTTTTGAGGACCCGGACGTTAAATTCAATTCTCTGTTTCTACATGTCTGCTTTTTTAATCACCTGTTAATTCACTCTGGAATATTTAAAGTTTCCAAAACATTTTGTAACTTTTCAATTATAGGATATGGATAACTGATTTAAAAGACTATTTTTTTGCAGCAATAAATAATTACATAACTCATTCTTGATATAAATATATATAATTATTGATATGACGGAAATTATTTACTTTATACTTTTATTTTCATACTGGGTTATTTTTGATGTAATTATAATAGATTATGAAAATGCGAATATTAGAATTATATATTACAATTACCAATATTAGAATATTTTATATTTGTAAAGAAATAACTTTTTATTTTTAAAATAAAATTGAAACACTTTTGTCCGTTCTAATAATGCCAAAAATAACAAATATTGGAATTATATAATTGACTGAAAATTGCAATGTTATAGGTTTAAAAAGTATAAAAAAATAATTTTTCATATAAATATTTTCAGTTAGCTGTAAACACACCCAAATTCACCACTTATTAGTATGAAATTACATTTTTTCAATTGAAGAATTTCTTACAATAATTAACATATTATATAATAGAATTTGGAATAACTGAAATTTAAATTCTTAATAAATAATTTTACTTCGCTAACATTACTAAATTGTTACCAATGTATCTGATAATTTCATGAATATATATTTGTTGAAAATGTTCCATTATTCAGGTTAACGGCTTGGTTCTAATTAATTATGTCTATTTCCTCCTAGAAACAATATTTCCCCATATACTATACCAAGTTTAAATATGCACTTTTGACAATAATATTATCTTTGTGTGGCTGGATGATTTAACCATAACCCGTGTCATGGTGTTCCTACATAACAGGGACCTTCGCATAATTAGACACTTAATACACCTCATTATTCATTCTCATCCCTCATTGAAATGTAATTCAAAACTTATTGCCTCGAAGTGAACTTTGATAACTAGTCTTAACCTTCCTACACGGCGACATGGTATATTCTATACACCTTATTACAAAGGGACAATTGGTAATTCGCCACCTCCGTAATTGATGCAACAGAAGACATACTATCTTCACCTCTGCAGTCCATGTATTGTAGTCTCTGTAAGTAACAGGGATTTAATGTTGGCTATTTGGGGTTATCGAACACCCGCTGATGTTCATGAGTTATTAGATGCATAGTTTAATGTACACACGAGTGATACGCAGGTCATTATTTACGGCCTGCCCCATTAGCAATGCAAAGTAGATGTTTTCAAATGAGGCTGACTGCATGCTCGAAAACTATAGTGGACCATCTTCTCCCTTATACCGGTTATATAAATATGTATAATGTAATTATATTAATTATACAATTATTGCACACTAAATGCGATTATTGATATGTATAGTTAGTTGAATATGTTATGTGCATACCCGACCGATAATGTTTTTCTATTTTTTGTAGTAATAAACAAATGATCATTTTGTCAAATGGAACAGTTCTATATTTAAATTTTTATTAGGTGGCCAAACGATATTTAAAAGTGTTATCATGGGGTGACTTACGATATATTTTGGCAAAAACAAAATCAGGATTTGGCTACTATATAATAACCAAATCTTTTTAATGTGGTAGTCACAAGTCAATTTACTGATAAGAGAAAGTGTCACTATATATAAATTTATATATTCGTGTTACATCTAAGCTACAGATATAAAGTCTATTTGTTCATTTGAAATCATGTCGAACCTTTCCTAATTTCTATAGGAGAGGGCCTTTCCTATGTAGCAACCAAAATAAGATCATAAATAAATCTGATTTAGTCACGGATCTGTAATTCTCCTAGACCGTATCCATCAAACATCATGCATTATAGAGATAATGAATTCGCCTAAGTTGTGAGCTAAAATGACGCAACACTTTAAATCTCTCCATATGGTTATCATTCATCAATATTTAGTGTGCGACTACACTTGATTATTAATCAGAGAGATCAAAAAATAGTCTTTATACAACTCAAATTATTTTTTACTGACTTGTGGTCTAATTTTAGTGTTTCAGAATATTAGATTTTTAAATAGAATTTAATACACTTTTTCTATACCGGGGGGATGGGGTGGGTACGATTCGTCCCTTCCGAATTTGATGTTCCTATAGTTCTAAGAGCGCATAAAATTTGTCCCGGTGATAGTCCAGGATGTTTTATGCTAGATAGCTAGTGTTGCAAAAAGTGGAAAAATCGGAGAAAATTTTTATGATTCTGTTCAAATTTATAATTTAATTCAAATCACATAATATAAGCTATTCAGTGATTTACATTTTTATAATATCCATTTTGTAAAAATTTCAAAAAATAGTAATTTTGGGTGGATGGGGATGGAACCGCTTTCATGATCGTTCACTTAGGTCTATGAAAATATATGTTGCGCTAAAAGTAGGAAAACTTCATTATATAAGAAAATTCAGGAGAGCTTTATACTATTCTCCAATTGTTCAATAATATAGCAGATGGCGAATGTTAAGTTACGAGTTCATGTGCGGTTTTTAACATAATATATATTACCTATAATTGAAAGTAAATATAGTCTTGGAATCAATATAATAATTATTAGGTTAATTTAATTTTATACCACATATCGCAGATGAACAAAATACTTGTTAAATTCGGTATTTTATAACATTTATTTCTTTATATTTTATAAAAGTCCACTGTTTATAATATGATAGTATATTCTATAAGCATCCTGATTCTATAATATAATGCATTATGAAGTTGCGAAACTGTATAACCTATAAACCTGTATAAACCTAGATGTAACATTTTTTTTTTAATATTTATATTTAAAATTTTCTTTTTTACGTGAACGTCGTATTAGATTATACGTAAAAACAAATACACACGCAATAAAAGGAAATTTTACATATGTCTTATTTGGACATTTCCAAAGGATTATTATCAATTAACAAAAACTTTAATTATTAATAATAGATTACAAGAAGAAGAAGAAAAGTGAACTAATTAATGATTATAAATTACAATTTTTATTTAAGAAAAAATTATCATATACCGCCTTTTTAAAGTGTAATTTTTTGTAAGCATTTTTAAGAATTATCAATAAAATTGAACGCATATATATTAAAAATCTATAATCGATATTTTGAAAAAAATAATATTAATAATGCTAATAGCTGCTGACATGTTATTCTAGCTGGTACACAGCTATATATTCATTTCAAAGGCAACTCATATATATTATAGTACAATTAATGTTTATACCTGTTCATATATGATTATACTCAATATACAATTGTACTCATGGAGGTGACCCTAAAATTGTGCTATACGATTGATTTGATATATGCCCTGTTAGGTTTAAGAGTAATGGGTGACTAATAATCACAATATTTGCAAAAGTATAATTATAGTTTATAATATCAAAAAGCACCGAAGTCTTTGATGAAGCTTAATGTGACTTCAGGAACTCTCGGCTGACAATAGTTTTCAAATATGTGTTTGTGTAAAGTAGTTCTTTATAATATAATGTAGTGCTATATTTACATAGTTTCTGACAACTTCTATTATATTTCCGGTATGCGGCGGTGATATTCAAATACATTTCTTCATAATATGAGCAGTTGGCGAACATCGTTTTGATGTCCTCGTAAAACCTTTTGTAGAAAGCCGTGAGAATTTGTTTATTGGAAGCCAATGCGGGGGATGGGTGCTGTGTATATACAAGTATAATGAATTGTATACTATATCGGAAGATTAAAAATATCAAGTGATCTCTATAATAGTTATATTTTTTGTCATTTTTATAATGCCTAAAAATGACAAAACATTATTTGAATTATTTATTATATTTTATTGCCTTATATAATTAATTATAATCTCCTATTTTCAAAAATCTGAACACATTCATTTCGCCTGCAGTGTGACTATATTTAGATTATATATTATAGTAATTTGTATTTACATACTTACCTTATTATTATCGCAAATTAATATTTTTCTGTGGTCCAATATTAAATTTTAATTCTTTTTCAAGTTTCCAGTTTCTTATTTATATACACTGATACAATATAAAATTTTAAAAGATTCTTCGCTGAATGTTTTTTTTAATAAAAAGTGTTTAGTAATGTTATTCATTAATGTTAGGCACTGTTAAGGAAATATTTGCCGCTTAATTACGAAATAAACACTAGTTATAATTTAACGCTTCGTTTTAACAAAGATGTTAACTTTTATTTTCTTCCATTCTTTATATAGACATAGGACAAATTTTGTTACCTATATATAGCTCTATAACATAATATATCAAAAGGAACATTTGCTTATATTAATATTCCTGCTTCCTTCGAGATTTCCTCAATATAACCACCATCAATAAGGCAACTTTCAGAGGTGTATACATAGAGCCCGCACAGGACCACCTTGGCCTATACCTTCTGTATCGGCGAATGACAAGGCAAACAAATCTTATAGCTCAGTGCACCATCTTGAGAGAAAAAATCTTTCGTTGCTTCTTTCAACTCCTCCTTTATATGCGGTGGGAAGAAACTGCCACTCGCCGGAGAAGTTTACTTTTTGCCTGGCTTTGCGCGGTCGTTCTCCGCTTCCTGAGAAGTTGCCTCGGGGCGCGGCACTGGAGTTTGTCTTCATGACAACACATCACTTACTTTATTTAGGTAGACCAAAGAGAACTGATGATATGATGACTTCTTGAGTTTTTCCCTTTTCCCCCCTACCTCATTTGTCATTCTCTCCTATATGGGGCTCGCTCAGTGTAAACTTTACTGTTTCCCCTAATTGTTATTTAAACATTGTGTTTTGGGTAATAAAACAATTATGAAATGTATCATTTTAAAATAATTTTTCTTGTGAATTTTGAATTTTAAAAAGCGTTTTACTTAAAAAGCTAATAATCGATTTTTTGTTTCAATATCATTTAAAATGTTATAATTAATTAAATTATAATATTTTGATTTGTTGTTTTTTTAAAACAATTATCCTTTAATTTTTCGTTTATTTTGACATAATTTAGACAACCAGATAAAAAAATATATATGTATATACAACAAAATTACAATGTTATACTTTAAACATTCTCTGTGCAGTCTGATTGACCCAAATACGCCACAGCACACATTCAATGAATTAGTTTACATTAAGACCGTCCCCCCAAATCTGATCTGCTATGTATTATATAAAGAGGCAATATATTTGTCTTGAATAACTGGGAACATCTCGTACAAAAGTTCTGTACAATGTTTATCAACAAATAAATTGTGTAACATTTCCGCCCATATCTTCTCTTTGTTCAAAGCAACGGTCAAGACTTATCAAAAGTGACTGTTTAGTGTGAGTCAGAAAGAATAACATCAAACACAATAATGAATCTGTTGCAATCATTTCCTAACTGCACCAGCAAACCAGCAAACAGACCCACAACTTGAGGCCGCGCAAACCTCAAAAGAAGAAGAAGAAGAGAAAATCAGGGTCATAGCTGGACTGGCCTCTGTCAGCGGTATCAGAAACGGTTTGTTGACCTCCAGCTTCACGGATTTTCGGCAGAGGGACCTCGCGAGCACAAATATAGTCACCCAACTCGACAGTTAGCTTATCTCGATCAGTTGGGCTAGTTTGCATACGCGCTCGGACAATTGGTATCAGCATAGATAATATGTAGGTAGTATATATAACTACTCTCGAGTATATTATATTTTAGGTGGCGGACTATCTTATTTATCTCTAAACAAGCTTGCGTCTGTGGTGTTGAAGTGAGTGTCAAAAACATCGCGATTTATCAGCGGGAAGTTCGACACGCGCCCTGCGGAACACAAATCAAAGAATCGTCGGTCAATATCTAAGTGAAAGATATATCGCTGAAAGACATGGTTTGACATCCGATTCGGTTTATTATTTCATAATTAGATTATAATCATTGTCCTACACCAATTTGCTGCCTATTTCCCGCCTCTCATAATAATTATATTTATCGCAAATATAAGATCGCTTGTATTATAACTAAGAATAAACTTCTTTATAATTTGATTCAAATTTCATTTTTTTAATATATATTTTGAATATTTAATTTAAAAATATATAAATTTGAATTCCTCAAATATAGTTTCTAATTAAAAAATATTTTGGTGTAGCTCGTATTATAGTCATTTTGATGATGCAGATAACACGTTTTTGAAAATCTGAAATTTAACATCCTACCGTCGGTAAAAGGTTAAATCTACATAACTATATTTTTAAACAGTTAGGTATTCAATTATATAATGTTCGTCATATACACAGTAAAATATAATATAGTTACTAACATTTAATTTGAATTTATTTCTTATTTTGTTTATTAAATACAGAGGAGGTTGTTCTGCCGTGGGAAAAGTCTCCTTCTTGTGAAGCCCGCAGTGAGTAAACAGTCAAATGAATTTGTCTCCTTGAATTCTTTCTGGCTGACAAAATAGGTCTACATGAGGATACTTACTGTCAAACTTAAAAGTGACAGCACCTCTGAACTTGTAGTTATAACAAAATTCTATGTGAGGTCGAATATAACTCAAAACTTTCACAGTGTGTCTTTCTATAAATATTTCCAAACATTATTTAGAGCTATATAGATTGAATATCTAAAAATTGTGATTTTAAAATATATCTCACTCAACGTTATAAACAATCGAAGCATCCATATTTAAATGTTTGCCAGGCTGTAAATTGCCCCTAATTTGGATTTACAAATGTATAATTAAATTGTTCTTTTCAAATAATATCTAAACTATAAGAATGGATTAATTGTAAAAAGAATTTACTTTAAGATTTTAAACTTGAATTATCATCGTTTTTCGTTACATATTTAAAACTTAGATCTCTTGATATTAAGAGTTGATATGCCTTCTATTTTTATTGCATCACAGCCAAAAATGCTAAACTAACTGTTTGCTAAAGACGATTTCAATCTCACGATAATATCGGGGTAATCTTACTACAATTGAGAGGTTAAGTACACAGATTGGACACCTCACGCGTGCATATGGGATGCAAATAGAACCGTTTAACACATAATATAGGAGCATGGACCACGTTCACTATTCGGAAACTATAATAACAAACTCTTATTAGGCTGATTATTTGATTCTGAAGATGACAAGTGCAAATATATTGATACGTTGATATAGATAAATTGTCTACAGCTCTATATATTATAATATGTATCAGTAAGGTTGAACAGACACGCGTTGCGATTACAGTCTTTCGGAAAGTGCCAATTAATAAAGAGTTTTTACCAACTTGACGTCTTAGCGTGGTACCTCCAGAACTGGGTTTGGTACCACTTCAGATGACAAAATACATATTTATGCACCCCAGAGGTATATTAAACAATATATTAGTTACTGTGGACGGAAGAGGAAAACACATTGTATGCACTTATTATTAGAATATGACAGAATTAGAAAAAACAAAAGTTCAATCTGATTTCTATTTGTGTCTTTTATTTCAAAGTGTTAATTATTGTCGAATGAAAAAAGTGATTAATGTAAGTCGTGCTGAGTGTTTCACTAACTTCACAGACTTAATTAATGTACCATTATTGAATAGAACGCATAACCACATTTACAAAATGTGACAAAGGTTAAAGCTATATATAATATATTATTCTCAAAATATTAGACTGAGTTTTCTTTAATAAATTTTATTCATTTTTGGATGGAACCAAATTAACTTTGTAAACATTTTGGAAAATTTCTATATATTTAAATATCTTAATTTGGTTTGGCCTTCTTTATTTCAGTAAATGAATGTAGTTTTGTCTTCTATATGGCAATATCCGAATGTGGTTTTGTCTATTATATATGGCAATATCCGAATGTGGTTTTATCTTTTATATATAGCAATATCCGAATGTGGTTTAATCTTTTATATATGGCAATATCCGAATGTGGTTTTGTCTTCTATATGACAATATCCGAATGTGGTTTTGTCTATTATATATGGAAATATCCGATTGTGATTTTGTCTTCTATATGACAAAATCCGAATGTGGTTTTATTTCTTATATATTGCAATATCCGAATGTGGTTTTGTCTTCTATATGGCAATATCCGAATGTGGTTTGGTCTTCTATATGGCAATATGAATATCCGAATGTGGTTTTATCTTTTATAGATGGCAATATCCGAATGTGGTTTTATCTTTTATATATGGCAATAACCGAATGTGGTTTTGTCTTTTATATATGGAAATATCCGAATGTGGTTTTGTCTATTATATATTGCAATATCCGAATGTGGTTTTGTCTTCTATATGGCAATATGAATATCCGAATGTGGTTTTATTTTTTATATATGGCAATATCCGAATGTGGATTTGTCTATTATATATTGCAATATCCGAATGTGGTTTTGTCTACTATATCGCAATATCCGAATGTGGTTTGGTCTTCTATATGACAATATCCGAATGTGGTTTTATTTTTTATATATGGCAATATCCGAATGTGGTTTTGTCTTTTATATATATGGCAATATCCGAATGTGATTTTGTCTACTATATCGCAATATCCGAATGTGGTTTGGTCTTCTATATGACAATATCCGAATGTGGTTTTATTTTTTATATATGGCAATATCCGAATGTGGTTTTGTCTTTTATATATATGGCAATATCCGAATGTGATTTTGTCTTCTATATGGCAATATCCGAATGTGGTTTTGTCTTCTATATGGCAATATCCGAATGTGGTTTTGTCTTCTATAAGGCAATATCCGAATGTGGTTTTAAAAAATGTCCAATTGTGTCTTTGTTCCTAAAAAAGAGTATCCGAATCATCAATTTATTTAAAAGAGATTTTATAAATATTTTGTGTAAAATAATCCGGTATAGCTATATATATATCTGTTATATCTATATTCACTCGAGTGAATGACAGTTTTACTCTGTATATATTTGTTTGTATGCATGTATTTATATTTTTTCATAATTGATTCCTATATTTTCTTTCGATTAATGCATTTGTCTTAAAGATACTATATTCGAATGAAATAGTCGACAAATTTTTTTATTCTTGATAATTCGAGAAAACTGAAATTTGGAATGTAATGAATAATAAATATTGTTATATATAAATAGTAATGTTTAATGGTCGAAAAATCAATTCTTTATCAGTCTTTAGGTGTCATGCTATAAAGTCGAAAAAATTATTATTTGGAATGTCAATTTTTGGTAGTGTTATTTACAAATATTTTCTTACAATTTTTCATTACATTTTTGTATTCATTAAATTGGCCACAATTAAATTCGAGACTTTAATTAATAATTATTCTACTAAATTTGTCGAACATCCATTTTTAAAAATATGTCTAAGATTGTTTTAAAATGTTTTAAATTAATAATTGCCTTAACTTCGCTGTGCTTCTAGAGTATTAGAATAAAAAGTTACAGGCGGTGGCTCTCCACTAATTATCAGAGAGTAGTTGAGCTAAGTGCTCAGTCAAAGTGAAACAACCAATCGAGCTTCGCGCAGCACAATCACCTCGGCAAATGAAAACCGAACCAAATTGAGTGAAATCAGCTTCGGTGCCAACACCTCTGAGTCGAATACGGTGCCGATTGCCTAACAAGAGGACCCCCCTCACGTACCAACCGCCGAATATATAATTTGCAGAAATTGTCTCTTTGCATCATATTGTAATTGCTACTCTTCCTGACTTCACCGATTCAATCAATTATCCTCATCGAACTATGTCTACCATGTCTATGCCCGAAATTCACCCTGGTCGCGCTATGGAACGAGACTTTTACAAGCCCGAAGGTCGCCTCCCCTCTTTGCTCCCCAATACACTCCCAAACCTGCCTCTGGGTCACCGTTTCATGTTGCCAATTGGTTTCGAAAAAGGTAAAAAAAACGTTAACGGTCATATTTTCTGCGTTTCTATATAGAAGCGATTTTAGATTTTTTAAATATAAGATTTATAATTAAAAAATTCTGTCAAATGTATCTGCACCATTTGAATTTAATAATTTGTTTGATGAAATCAATTTTATAACTTCATATTAGGAATATTTTCTCTGGCATTTTTAGTAAATAAATTATACAATCTCTATTTTTTATAAAAACAATGTAATTTAGCTATGATCTGCTCATTAAACAACTTTTTTTTTATTATTTTATGTTTTCGCCAACACAATTCTTAAGATAATATTATACTTTGAGCCTTTTCTATAACTCAGAGAGTGTATATAATCGCAATATAATATTTAAGGTCAATTGCACACCCCCTGACTCATTATTCACCGTTACCTTAACTTTTGCAGCACTTTATTAATGTGTCGCACATATATTACCCTAACTAAAATATTAATAAATATTTTCCAATACGTAAACATCATTTAAAGTGCATAATTATTTCATGTCGTCATAAAAAAATTAATTTATCAATAATTATGTCAAAAATACTTGAAGACCATTTTTTTAAAATAAAACTCCATCATATATAATAATACATATAAGGTAGCTTCTTAAGTGTTTTATCTGTCTACTAAATGTAATAAAATAGTTTTACTCTTACACGTAGGTCAATTAAACAACTTTTATCTCACCGTCAATGTTCACCCTTTTTTGGTAGTCAATATACTATATTACTACTTCAATGTATTGTACTCGGAAAGAATTTATTTTAATTGTATCAAATTTAATTTTATTTTCAAGTAGGTACAGCCACAGTAGACGGACAAATATATTATTATCTCTTAGATATAGGCCGAAACATATTAAAGACACATACATATATATATATTCCTTTATTCAGGACATGATATATAAGTATATATATGGTTGTAAGAATTACAAACGTGACGATAAGATATTCATTTTGTTTGATTTTTTTGAAAGTTGCAGATTTATAAGGTAGAGATTATTCAATATATATATATAAAAACTATTTGGAACAATTTTCATTCTATTAATTAATTTTTAACATTTAGCTTTTTATATGTCGGCAGTTCCTTTCAGTAATTCCAATTCTGTTATGATTTGAAATTACTGTTTTTTATGAATATGATTTTAAGTTACATATTTTATTTTATTTTGTGTTATAATTATAATTATAATTATATAGAGTGTATCAATTGGATAATTCGATTTGTCAAATGAAAGTTGACGTTTGAATTGGTCCATTAATAAATATGCGCAGGTGTGTAGTTGCATCATTGATAGCACGCATTATTCGATATCCACACGACCATGACGATCCAATACCCATTTTACTCAATTTACAAATAGTATGAGTCAATATAAACCCCGATCTTGTATAAATAAAATCACAAGCACATAGTGGTGATCCGTATCATGAAATGGATAGAGTTGTTTAATTGACACTCATAAGTAAACAACTGACAGATGGTAAAATTTATAGAAAACTCGTTCTGCATGGATTATATAATACATTGGGGTATCTCTGAACTAAATTGCAAAATACAAACTAGAAGAATTTATCCTTTTTTAGAACACACCAATACAAGAATTATCTATTAATAAAATAACAAGCAATATTCACACCCTATAAAAATGATTACGGGTATGTGTAGAAACAGAAGTCACAAGGTAAGTGTTGGAATTCTCCAAGTGGAACAATTTCACTATATGTACATTATACATACCTACCCAGTCTGATCTATTATAGGCAATGATATATCTCATTTTAGAATTGGACTTTTCATATAGACTCAAAGTTATAACTATATATTGTGTCCACAGATTGTCACAAATTGTAACGAATTCCATCCAATACATCTCTAAAGGGAGTATTTCAATATTGATAATTGTTACTTTGCGACGTCTGTACACAGTTAGCAATACTGCCTACAGGACATTATAATGTGTGCATATATCACCTCCAAGTGTTCAAGGCTGCTTGGGTCAACACCTGTAATTGAGGGATTAATAGACAAACTCTTTTATGTATAATATATGAAAAAATACTCGTTTTATTCAATGGTATCTGGTTTTTTAAATTTTGAAAACACCAATAACCCATGTCGTTAATTCTAATAACTTCAGTGTTTTATTGCTATAAACTAACTAAAAATCATCAAATTATAACCAAATGACCATTTAGCTGTTTTCTAGTTAAATAATATGAATTATATTTTCCCCTTTTGCAGAATTCGGTCGAGGCAGTCAACCGCAAACAGTCAACAACCAAATGACCCCAACGGCACTCTCAGGAAACGCCGAGTTTTGGTCCCGCTACTGGCAGCAATGGGAGGCTCTCTATCGTCAGTATCAGAGCATGCTTCTGGACATTGTCCCGGCGCAACCACAGTCAGGCTCCACTCTCCTCTCTTCAGAGCCGGAAAACCTATCGCTTTCTCAGCAGCAGAATCCACACCTGGCTAACACTTTGGCCCATCATCAGCATGCCGTGTCCGGGAGCATCTTCAATCAGAAAATCAAAGCCGAAGGTGATATAATACTTCCAATCAGAGTAACTTTGTGTATAGTTGGTTTCCTCTTTTTTAAAATGACTTCAAATGTAATAATAAATATAGTCCATCCCAGCTCTTTACCTTTTTCATTTATTTGGTTTTATAGGTTTGGAGAGCAAATCTTCTAGCAAGTCCTTCGACTTTAAGCATCTGGCTGAGTCTTGCTCAGGGGACCATGTTCCAATGAAGAGGTCCAGAAGTCAAGATGCGGTCATCACCAGTGGTGTGACGGTTTCACCGACCTCCCCTGAAGACATTGGACTGCGGAAGTAAGTTTATTGTAAAATTTGGCACATTGACTAACTTTAGCTTTAAATAAAAGTTATAAATAAACTTGTGAGTGTTTCTTTGAATGCCCTGCCCACCAGAAGTTCGTCAACAAATCTCCTCCGTATGAACCCAATATTATTATTAGTGTGAAAAACGATATGTTTTTTATTTAGAAATGTATCAATTATATAATTTTCGTTAACTGCTTGTTGATAATTTGGACTCTTATATGAACTCTGAACATAATCACTACACTGGCAGGCCATGCAGAGAAAAAAGCCATTCAAATGTTACAAATTGTCAGTCATCAGAACTGGGCAGTTTATTATGGTGTTTGGAGTTTGATAATGAGTAGCGTTATTCTCTATATTTCCTCAGCTACATTTACAACAGATTCCTTTTTCTTAATGTTATGATATTCGCAGAAGTAGCATAATATTTTAATACATTGTCAAAACTAATAAAATAGTATTTTGTCTCTATTTTTGAAATTAAGATCCAAATTATCCTAACACGTGTTTTAATTGTGCCCTCTTTCTGTAGTTCGATACTGGCCCTGTCCGCTTACAACCCCTACTTACAAGGAGTGCTCTCGTTCTCTGCTCCGGCCAAACAAACCAGGAAATCCCGAGGACGAGGTCCTGGGAGGTGTGTATTATCTGTTTGACTCTTTGAGACAACGCATTTCTACAAGAAATTGTAAAAGCGGATTATTGAAAATACGATTAGTGAATATTAAATGAATATCATCGTAAATAAATTACAAATTCATATTCGTAAAAACGATATATGTTCTCATTGAATCTTTATTATATTAAAGTATTGTTACACCTATTTTAAAAATAGATCTGATATATATATTTGAAGAATTTTCAAAATCTTTATATTCGAAATCTTTCCATTATTTTAGAGTACGCAAAGAATACATCTGTAAATTTTGCCGTCGCAACTTCACCAAATCCTACAATCTCCTCATCCACGAACGGACTCACACTGACGAGCGCCCCTTTCCCTGTGAAACTTGCGGGAAGGCTTTTCGTCGGCAGGACCATCTACGTGATCACAGGTAATGATTCGCGTTCAATATTGTGCAATGTAGTCTAGAAATGACATGCAAAGTTATCTGTAAATTTTTAAATTTTATTTGGACTTATTTTTGTTCTCAATATGAAATTGTAACTAAGCGATTTTTGGTTCATTTGACAGATATATTCACTGCAAGGAGAAACCATTTAAGTGTGACGTCTGTGACAAGGGATTCTGCCAATCGCGTACTTTGGCCGTACATCGATCGCTTCATGTCCATGTGAGTAAAAAAGTTACATGAAGAGACATTTATTGAAACTGTAAATTATCTATTAAGAAATATATCTGTAGAAATTATAAAAATTTGTAACTTCATCATTATAATCGAAACCGTGACCCAATCTGAAGTTTTTGACAATTCATAGAATCAGTCACCCTATAGAACGCCTAGTCACCCTGTGAAATGTTTTGGGTAACCTTTGTTATCTTTTACTTTTTTATAGAATATTTGAATCATTTTTTTTTATTTTTTTTTTTATTGTTTTACATTTTTGCAAAGTTTGAAATTATACTCTTAACTTTGAACTATTAAAGGTTGCTTTCAAAATGCGCTAGAATTACAAACATGTTTTTTTTAAAAAGTATCAATTGATTTGAATTTTCTTCAAAAGTTTTTCAGTTTCTTAAAGGAAAATAATTTATTTTTGTATTTCCAAAGTTAAAATTTCACAGAAACAAATTTCACAATCTGACTAGGCATTCTATAGATTGCCTGATTCTACTCATTATCGTCAAAGCAGGACTGTCAAAACTTTTCATTTGCATTTATTTATTTATTTCATCAAAAATGTCATATTTTTCAAAATTATTAATTACAAAATTTTTAATTTAAATAATTATAACAACCAATTTTATTTCCTTCAGCGCACGATTCCATCTCCTCCATCAAAAGCCAGCAACCAATCAGATCGGGTGGATGTGACCCCATTACCCTCACAGCACAACACATTGCCGACCGTTAACTGCATTTAGAGAATTCATAACAATTTACACTTTTCGCCACAGAATTACGCTAACTCTGTCATAAATGTATCGCATATTATTATTGTATTCGAATTAGCTGTAGATGTACAAAAACGTACACATTATAATGTTTGCTTAAATGTTATTATATTCAATTTTATCTAACTCCATCTTTAGGCATGATAGAATATATCTTGCCGCACACAGAAGACTCCGTAAAGTTTGCTTCTGCCATTTGTAAATAATATATACATATTATAATCATTGTGTACATATTTCAGATTTATACATTTATATGCTTGAGTTCTTGTGACTTTTGGCATACTCTGTACAGTATAGGTTTGCATCTCTATAAATATACACTCACCTAAATAAATCTGATTATTTTAGTTTTTATGTCAATACCCAATTCGTATTTATGTACAAAACTAATTTTGTAATAAAATTTATTTTTTTCATTATTAAATAATTGTTTTTTTCCTTATTCACTATTTTTATTGGATTTATTTAAAGTTGCAAATTCTTCAGAGTAGCAACCGTTTTATTGAAGCTAATGCTGATTTATTCACATGACATATTTATTTACCTCTTTAAAAAAATTTTTAGTAACAAATATATTAAATTTAGAGTTCAGAAAAAATGGAGAATGGCCTAATAATATGGTCTAACTCAACATGAATGGATAGGTATATCTTACCGATCTGCTCAGATTAAATAAGAAATATGTATATACCTTATTCGAATGTACCTTATATACCTTACACCTTATATTCGAATGTATACTTTGTTTGGGAAGCTGTTCAATGTATCATTCGTGGTACAGGAAAATTCGAAATTGGATATTCTTATAAATCATTGTTGTGTGAAAGACAAATGTCGGTACCACTTAATTCAGTGACTATATAATATGCAGCACGACATATTACCTATGTGAGGTGTTATATTTTGTTTTATTTGGTATAATAAATTCACATTTAACATTTTTACTATATATATAAAAAATTATTATATTGGTTAGAGTTGATTATATTATAAGAATTCAAAACTAAATAAATTTTAATATTCCTAAATATTGATTATTTTAAGCAGTGAAGATGGCAACATTGAACGGAGGATAATTATTGATATTTGAAAAGTAAAATTCGATTAATTATTAGTAAAATTTAAATAATTTACAGTCGGATAATATTGTTTAAGTGATATTCTCCGCTGCCATGGACAACTCATTAAACTATATAGAAAATATCCGTATATTGATTAAGGGATATTCTACAGCGATAACTGACAACAGTTATTCCACAGTTTAGTAGTAATCAACAAGGCGCATTAATATTTCCATCATGGCAAACATCAACAGATTTGTTCATCTAAATGATGACCAATTACAAAAAATACAACAAGAAAGACATAGTAAATCAACCATCGCTGCAAAAAATCGCGCTTACAAAGCGTTGCTTATTTTTTATAAACAACACAAAGAAACCATTTTATCAGAAACTCATCTCTTTTTAGATAAACTTTGTCCGACAGACCTAGATATTGTGTTGAAACATTTTTGGGCGTCTTACCGAAATACTGACGCAGATTTACCGAAATTGTCCACTTTACGAGGAACGA
>JAUZNC010012451.1:18643-66929 GCA_034780395.1 Vannuccia rotundouncinata | reverse complement strand
ATCATGTTTATGTGTATAATGGCATCCTGTTTATGTGTATAATGGCATCATGTTTATGTGTATAATGGCATCATGTTTATGTGTATAATGGCATCATGTTTATGTGTAATGGGATCACTGTAGTCGGACTCCCGCGCAGTCAATGCTCTGGCCTGGGTAGCAGAAGTCCACGAACGCAACCTGACCAAAGCTTTGGAACTCTACCACAAGGCCTTTCGCATGGGCAGTGTTGAGGCGGGCTACAACCTCGCGGTTTTTTACAACTCTGGAAGTTTTTCTGGTCTTCCTAGAAATAAAGTAAGACTGATTGGAATTAAATTGTTGTCTCACTTGGTTTCATTATATGGAGTTTTAATGATTTCAAACACTTACAGTGTCTTAATTATTTATTAACCTGAAATCTTTTCTCTACTTTCGCATAATATTATTCTTTTATACCACTGTTGAGACCTATTTGATTTGTCTCTCAGTCTCTCGCATTTGATCTGGTGAAGCAAGCTGCCTCTAAAGGAATGATCCATGCTGGATACATGTACGCAGTGTATATGCAGCATGGTATACCCGGGTATATTAACAGAAGTGTTTCCGACGCGGCTGAGTGAGTTCTTTCATTTTTTATGATTAGTTAGTATATTTTTCAACAAATCGAATATTGAACTAATTGAAATCAATTTTTTGTTACACTTAAGTTACTCCCAATTGGTTGTTTTTTAAGAGAACAGAACAATTTTAATTGTATTTTTTATTTTTTACAACTGATTACACTGTAATTTTTGTAATGCCAGGTAAGGCATTACTTTGTTAATTATAACGGAGTAATGTAACAATTTGCTCATAACTGTGTAATGACAAGAAAATAGAATATTTCCCATTAGAAAATATGATGATATGAGTTATATTAAGGACAACTGTTCTGTCTGGGTATCTTGCATGATTACACATTGTAATTGGAGTTAATCTTAAAGAAAACTGTGGATAATCGTTGCAATAAATTTAATATTATTTCACAGGTGTCAAATTAATCAAAATGATGAAAATAGATCTGTAAATATTCTTTTTATAAATGGAATATATTAATTATAACATTGTGCTTTGTGCATTATATTAAAAGTAAATAAATATTTAATTGTTTATGAAACAAAATAATTTAACTTAATGTTGTCGTGAGACCATGTAGGTATTGATTTCTCTAATCATAGCTCCATATTCACAAGAACAGTGACAGATTGCCTCGTTCTTGTCCCTATCTCACTCCTCTACTTCTTGTACTCGCAGATGGGCTCGCTATATCGCGGAGAAAAGTCCTAAAGTAGGCGCTCTTCTAAGGAAGGGTGTTCAAGCTTACCAAGGCCAGCAATTGTAAGTTGTGTTCCACTCAGTAACATCTGTGACCTCATATTATGATTGACTACGTGTATAGGCGACAGTCCTACCACCGATAGTTCTTATAGTTTGTGTTGGATCATTTTACTAAGTCCACAAGTATTTATTTCTGTAGACACTTTCAAGTAGACCTTTCATTTTTAAGAATAGACTACTTCTAATGTTGCTCCATTCAATTTTGTTTTATCGCATTTGTATTTTTTTGATTATGTGTTGAAATTCTTTCAGGATGTGGTCATGTCTTTTTTCTTATTGAGGATTGTTTGATTTTTCTTCAGATATGATTATTTCGATGTTTATATACTCCAATTAGTACAAAGATTAATTTAATTTTCAGTCTCTTCAGTGCCTTCAATTATTTACTGGCTGCGTACTCAGGAATAGAGGTTGGAACGTTCAATTTAGCTACCCTGTGTGAAGAAGATTTTGTGAGTGAATCTAAAAATAGTACAAAAATGTATTTTATTTCAATACTAAATGTACATTTTATATGGCAATAATTAATGGGAATCCTTTTGAAAACTGGTGTTCATTCATTGTTTAAATGTTTTGAAATATTGAGCTACTCAGCTTATGTAAAACTAAAATAAATTATAAAATATTTACGAAATGTGTACGTGGGAACATTACTAGTTTTCTTACACGATATTAATTTGTTCCTGTACAATTTATCCATATCTTGTTTGTTTCAGAATTCGTTGACCAAATACATCGCTAAAGAGTGCGTTTGGAGGAATTATAACCTCTCAACTCAGCGAGAAAATCATTTCGTCGACTCTCTTTGTGAGTTTTGCATAGATTTTCAGTCATTATCCAGAATCGGTATTAATCGTAAAGTAATATTTGAGGTTATTATTCAATGTAAAATTGTGCAAAATTGAGAGCTCTTGAATTTGTATGCAGTTTCTATATTGGCAAAAATGTCGAGCACACAGTGTGTTATATTATTATTTATTGAAAGAAAGATGTCTACTGAACCAATTGCGTATTGGTTTTCGGCTCAACTGCTGTTTATTGATTATTTATATATTAATTTGAAACAGATCTAGAAATTGGGCTTTAATTATTTTGAATTCTTGAACCCTTTCAGCATGGATTAAAATGGGTGACTACCATTGGTACGGCCACTTAGGGTCCAATATGAACAGAAAGCGATCACTGCATTTTTACTTTCTAGCGGCAAATAGAGGAGACCCGCAGGTAGAACAGGCCACAATCATTTTTCTTTAGAACCATTTTCTGTAACATTCACTACCCACAATAGATGATAATATAATGTATAACGGTCAAAAGTAAATACCAGATCATTGAGGACATGGGACTATTCTGTGTGTCTTATATTTATGGTTATTGATCCTGTTACAAATAATTAGTTTTTACTTAAAAGCTTCAGTTTTTTGGATATATACTAAAACTAGATAAATTATTATAATTATAAAGAATATATTTATTTTATAATATGTTTCCGATTATATTAAAATAATATTGATACCATGGTTAACGGGCCACAACTTTAATCTTATCAGAAGTTGTTATTCGAGAGCTAACGGTTTTTTCTTTGGTTGTCAGGGTTTCTTTAATTTAGCGTTGGCTTTGGAAGAAGGGGAAAGTATTCCTCAATTATGGCTTCCAAACTTGGCTATTTATGAAGACGATATCCGATCTAAGGATGATGTTATCCTTGCTTTATACAAAAGGTATTTTTATGGTATAATATCCTGTTTTGTAACGCTATATTTGGAAACTATCGTTCATTGAAACCATTATCTGTATGTTATTAAACTAATTATGAATTGTTTGAAATTTTAGTGTCAGTTGAAATCTTTTATATATAATTATAATTTGTAATCATAGAATTAGATTATTTATAACTATACACAAATAAAGATGAATTAATTCGACATAAATTTTACCATAATTATAATATATCATGAATCACGTCAAATTTATTTCGCAATTTAATACTCTAATGTCTCAACGCAAATTGGGGCGAAAATAACTAATTAAAAAAACATGCCTTTATATTAACTGGTAACTATATAATATAGTAACCTGTATATATTTCCTTCTTTTTAAATTCTAACCATCTAAATATAGCCAATACAATTACATCAATCTATAGTTATTCGCCATTTTTTTTATCCGACAAATCTTAAAAACAATAATCTAACTTCAATAATCCAATTTCTGTCCTACACAATGACTGTCTACGACAATTATAAGCAAAAACAGCAAAAGGTGTGCTTACACATTCCAATAAAGGATTAAAATACCGTAAATTGTGTTAGCTCTTATGATATTATATGACTTGAGGTAGTTGAGCTAATATGACGTTTTTAATTTTTAAAACATATATGCTACCATGATTCTAACAATTAAATAAATTGGTTCCTAGTAGAAACGATATATTTATATAAATGATGTAGAGTAGTTTGCTCCGACCAATTTGATATTATTTTCATAAGAGCTACCACAAATTAATTATTGTATACTTATTTAATTTCTTTTGTGGTATGAGCTAACACATTTTTGGCTTTTTTGGCTAGAAATAATTTTTGTTTTATTTTCAGATATTAAGCTTCAAAATCCATAGATATTTAATGATAAAATAGATCCTAATTTTCGGATATATTGCTGGCAACATACCAATTAATTTTCGCTTGTCGAATACCGTATCACCTATCTTCAACATAGAGATACCGTTTTATAATTGTTTTATAATAAATGGTCCTATTATAGTATATATTGAATATTAATGAAATATTAACTATTTATAAATTTTTGTTAATATTTTGCTATGAAAAGAAACATGACTTAATTTGAAATACTTTTGTTATATTTTTAGAAAAAAAAGGGTAGCAGTAATTTCCTTAAAAAATCCGTTCCATGTTTTGGATATTTTCCAGTCAGCAGCATTTATCAATTATAAAAAGTTGTCCTCTTATTATTTCAGATGTGAATATGTAGCGATTAAACATTCCAATTTACCTTGCAAACTTGCATCATTGAGGATACAAGCGATTGCAATCATGAATAAGATATCATACAAATATTATGTTCACGTAAGTGACATCTTTTCAATAATATCTTCTATATTATTTACAAATATCGTCTATTGATTTTTATATTGAAAACTCAATATTATGTGTGGTTAACGATATATCGATTTACGCGATAAATCAGTAATAATTTTAATTAATTTAATTAACTGAATCGTAACTTTCAATAAAGTCACATACATTTTGCAACTACTTTAACAATAATTGTTCTGCTTATAATCAGAAACTCGTATTAGTTTTATATAAAATATACCCGTTGATTGTTTTGTATAATGTTTGGATAAAGCGGGCTTTTTTACAATAAATTTTTCGGTACATAATATCACTACTACTCTCATATATCAATAGTAATATATATTATTCGTTTGTATTTTATTTTATTTTCAGTTTGGAATTATTTGTGCGATATTTTTCGCTGTTGTTATAGCTATCTGTTTTCGTTTCATAAGCCATTAGGACTCTATTTAAGACAGACTTTCAATGGACAGTTTTAATTTATTTATTTTTGGTTTTCAGGATAATACTTTAATTTTTATCATTTTTCAAGTCTAATTTGTTTACATTCAATGGTTTTTTTATATTTTTGATGCAAAGTTCTATTTTGATAACATGAACTGTTGCTTTCAGATGTAATTTAGGTGTTATGTAATACTTTTAATTTTTTTAATATAATAGCTTAAAGTAAACCTAATTTTATGAAAAATAATGATATTTTACTTCTTATTATAAATATTTCTTTCAACGCAATTTTCTTAGACTTTATTTTATTAACTGTTGGTGCTTTCAAAACAACTTTCTTCCATTCAAAGCGGTTCTATTTCTTCCAAATAAATATTCTTTATTGTACATAGATAGATAACTTTTAATTGTTTTTATTTAATGTGTTATAGTTCATTGTGTATATATAACTTTTATCTGGCAATTGTGCTAACATTCTGATGTTTTTTAAAAGAAAGAAGAAGTTTTGTTGTATTATACCGTTTTTCTTTTAAATTTAATTTTGAATTAATTTTCAAATCAGTTTTAAAGAACCTGTTGATGAATACAATCTATATAATTTGTTCATTTTTCAAAAATTATTTTAAATAAATGCATTTATTTCTCTAAAGCTTTCATTTTGCTTTTATCGTAAAATATGCCATCATTAAACTCTTTCAGAAAATATTATTTAAGACTTTTGTGGTTTCTAAAGTAAGAATAAGATTTTAATTTTTAGGTGACTTATACACCCGCTTAACCTCTATAAAACAGTTTATAAAATTTTGTATGAAACTTAATAATTTTTATTCGATATCACGAATCGTGTAAATTTGAGAAAAATTTTAAGATTTTAAAATGAGAGCTCAATTAATTTTAATACATATTTATGGTGTCTGTCATAAGTAATTGCAGACCTATATAATTCCATTTCTTAAGAAATATAACTCATTTAAAATAGAGTTAGTCAATATATATTCTAGGTATATACATATAACTATAAATTAATGTATTCCAATAAAACTTTCATTCACTGGATCCTAAAGCAATATCTCCATAAGTCTCACAAACTATGCGTATTGTGATATAAAATATTTTTAAATGATGGCTTTAGTAAAATGTTCATTTGATGAACCCCATAGAAAGGCTATATAATGATATTGCAAGGTAGGGTGGTATATGATTTGACTATAAAATCTTCAAATTGGTGCTCAGTTTACTTTATTGCATGCTTTTTTTGGAAATTTTAAATTACTGATATACTATGATTTATTCAACTGCATTTATGAAAGATTTAACCATCGATTAAATTTTTTGTATTAAAATAAAAGTTTATAGTGACTGAAGATTGAGAATAAAAATTATATGAATCAAAACAATATATTATCTTATATATTAATTATCTAGACCGGCAAACTGACCAATATTCAATAGTAATAAATGTCCACGGAGGAATATAATCTATATCGATAATTATCAATGCCAAATGGATGGGCAAAGTTCAACATTTACTCTAAAATTTATGAAATTTATAAATTAATCGATTAATATTGATTAAAAACCCTCTTTAAAACCAAACTAATACCGTATATAATTGAACTGCGGTCTAGACGTTTTTTGATCAGTTTGCCGGTCTAGATAATTAATATATAATTATTCAATGATATTAATTGTGATAATTTCTAATATTAAAGCGCCGGAACGTAAATTTTTGAATCATTTTATTCGGGAGATAGTATCGTTTTATTTCTTGAATGATACCTTGTAACTGCAAATTTTATCATTTTGCTGTTATTTCTTTATTTTAATTCAGCTTTTAAATTTTAATCATTTGCAATGTATAAGAGGTAATTGTGAAGGTTCAATATATTCAACTTTAAAAAAGCTACGAGGGTTTATATTATATATTGTTGAAATACGTTTTATTTAAGAGATTATACTAGTTTATATATAGCAAAAAGTGTTAAAAAGCCATATATCAGTTAAAAAATATTTTTTTGTCAAAATAATTTTATATGACTGAAAATAAATTAAAACACTTGCTTAATTACATCTCAATAAGTTACTTTGTCAAGTACTTTGTTATAACGCATCAAAATCCGGCAGTACTTCCTTCACGATCGCTTACCAGTATAATTTCTCTGATAATTTGGTATATATAATTTTGGTTTTGCTTATATAATAATTTTAAAAACGTTTATTTTAATTATTAAATGTGAATATAAATTATATATAATAAAATATTTTGTTATAAAATGAGTAATTTTGATCTAATGAAAAATGTTGGCCAGAGTTGGATGTAGGTTATGAAATTTAATTAACATCCAATACAAATTAATATTAAATTTTTTTATTAAAAGGCGGTTTTTAGCCTCGGCTAAAGTCATTTCAAATTTATTTTAATTTTCTATTATATGTAACAATGAGTGATTTTGCTGTTTATACAAAATTTTTATTTTCAATAAGGAACATTACATTCATATTTTTTTAGTAATGTTAAATAAAATACTTTTACTGACATGTATTTGTTTATTAATATAAAAAATAAATTGCAAGAAAACTCCTAAATCTATTTGCATATTATAGATTCATTCTACAATTTGTTTTTGATGAAGCTTTAAAGGTAAATATTAGGTGTTTTCAATAACTAAGTTAACCAGTCTTGTAGCATCATTTTGAATTTTTTGGAGCTTCGATAATGTAGATTTTTGTAATTTGACATTATTATTTTAGGTATGAATTATTAAAATGGCTTTTTATAGCATCCAGTTTGTGTTTATTTGACATCATCCATACATATCACTTAAGAAATCTTCTATACACCAGATTGATATCCCTGAGTGATCCACTTGGAACCAGTTTTGTGATTCATGAAATTTGAAGTCAGGAATAAATTTCCTCAGTAGAGTTGCATATGCCATGAATAAAAGGGGTCCTTCAATCCTAGCTCATTTTCTTATGATAGTCCATATATAAAGTTTATGAAAGGGAAAGGTGTTAAACAATGCAATTTAATGTAATAAATTAGGTTTGGGATTCTGATAATAGGTTAGGGTGCATAAAATTAATTTTATTTTTCCCATTTCCATGCCAGAGTGGGTCATTCCATGTATTGTAACTCTTTCATTATGTAAAACATTAAAATGGCTATATAAATGAGTCTGAAATTTATGTTACATATCTTCTATATATTATATTTTTAATAATTGTAATCAAAACTTGTCTAATTATATTTTTATTAGAAAAGGGAGTGTTACCCTTCCAATGTCTAGAACTCTAATTATGTCCTTCATTTTTTAAACATCATTAAACAACTTACAAGACTTGTAATTTTATGATAAATTTCTAGTAATTTTTATATTATGGATGTTACTTTTGTCACATTTTAGGGGAGTTTCTGGTTATTTGTCTCAAGTCAAATACAAACTCTGTACTTATTATAGTTTTCAGCAAATTAATATTATGTTTCTTGTTTCCATGTGCTAATTTTTATTGAAATTCTTGAAAAATAGAAATATGTATATTTAATTACATGTGGATTTAACAGATATATTTTAGAAATAAAAAATATTGGCACTCCTATAGTTTAAAAGTGTAAAATAAAAAATTATATTACCATGGTAATTAGTTTTAAAAAAGCCTGAGACCTTGAGGAGCTGGGTCTACCACACTTACAACATCAAAAACATGGAAAAAACATTAATAATTTTTCATAATTTTGTTTATTTTTAATGTTTTTCTCCATGTTTTTGATGTTCAAGGTGTGGTAGACTCATAATTTTTCATAATTTTGTTTATTTTTAATGTTTTTCTCCATGTTTTTGATGTTCAAGGTGTGGTAGACTCAGGTATCAGGCTTTGAAATAAGATTGTTTTTAAGCTTTTTGAAACTAATTACTATGATATTATAATACTTTATCATGAATTTTAACTTTTTTGATTTTATGCTGTTATACTATAGGAGTGCCAAATTATTAATATATTTGTAGGCACTAAAATTTAAATATTGACTATTGACACAATAATGAATGGTATACCAGGGTTCCCACAGAGCATGGTGAGCATGGAAAAAGCATGGAAAGCATGGAATTCAGAAAATTTTGCCTAAAAGCATGGAAATTAGAAACAGTGAAGAAATTTTCAAAACTACTTTATAGACTGAAATTTATCATCATTTTAATGATATCTAATAAATTTATTTTCTTCATATTTAATATCTTTTGCCTATTCTCATTTGTGTTGTTTGATAATTTTCATTAAAAAAAACTAGTCACACAATTACTGAATGTTTATTCATGCATGATAATAACATACGCAAAATTAAAATTGTAGTTATTAATCCTAAATATTTCATCAATTTTGAAAATGTAAAGAGCATTGAATTTATTTGGAAAAGCATGGAAATTGAAATCAAAAAACCTGTAGACCTTTTTCAAAATTCAAATGCAGACATGGTTGGCAATTCAGGGTTGACAATCTTCAGCAGATTTGGTGCTCCAAATTTATTATTTTTTATTAAAAAATTATATGGGCCCCATTATCAGAATAAAAAGAGCATTTTACTGCAAGAGATTATTATTTTTATTCTGATATTGGAGATATGGCCCCCCAAAATTTTGACTTCAGCAGATTTTTTAACTGTTATTCCCATCCATGATTATTAAGCATACAAAAATTACCTACATTAACATCACAATTTGTTAAAAATTAACAATTTATTTTTTAAAAATGGTTGTTAATTTAAATCTGGGAAATTATTTTTCTTAATTTCTGATTTGAATTTTTTTCACTTGGGCATGTGCATGGCAAGAATGACAGAAATGACAAGAAACACAGATTCACTTTTATGCACCCTTAAAATGATTAAAAAATATATTTATTGTGTACATTACCATCATACTCAACAAAAAATCTTGTGGTGTAGTTACCATTTGTAATTTTTTCCATACAATATTACAATCATGTGGCATTGTCACCCCAGTGATAATATAATTTTTAGTGTTACAGACCCAGTTTGCATTTTCAAATTTAGTTTATGTATAAGTAGTAGTACATAAGCATTCAATGGCATCTGCAGGTGTTCCTATTCTGTGAGCCAAGATGTCCAAATCAGAAAGTGCTCATCCAACTTCTCAGGATTTGTGAGGGGAATTGAAGTTTATGTACACAACTGCTCCTGGATTATTACGGAAATTCAATGGTGGTATACTGATACATGAATTATTAATGCCAACAATTATGCAGGTTAGAATGGATGGTTCTAATGACAACTGGAAATTTTAGAACTTTCTTCAAGAAAGAAATTATGAAATTTTCCCAACATCACTAACATGAAGTTGAGGCTTACATAATGTCTTTAAACAGGGTTCTCATGGACATTAAAAGCCTTGAATTTTAAGCTCATCTATAAAACCCTTTAATTTCAGCATTTTCAAAAAAATGTGTTTTTCAATTTCTTAAATAAAGTATTTAAAGAAAAGAATTATTAAAAGTTTTACAATTTCATTAATTAATCTGTTTTCAAGTTTTGTGACATCTTATATTGCATAAATTGTTAATTTTGTGAAAACATGATTATGATTTTGGAAAAATTGAAAATGCTTGAGTTTTTTAGACTGAAATACTTTCTGGAATTCTTTATTTAGTTATTCTTGAATTTTGATACATTTAAGATTTTTTTACACCATATAATGTTTTTATAAGCACTAAATTTTAAATAGAAAAATCACTATTTAGTAAAAATTTGATTCTGTGAAACCAATATAAATATTATACATTTTTACTTAATTAAAATACTTTTAAATTATTAGACATTTTAATTTTTTTAAATGTGGAGATATTTTATTTAATAATATTATCTCTAAAACTCCCAAAATTTTGAACTACTGCTAACTCCTGTTGCCATCTATTGATTGTAAACATATTATTTTCTTTATTATTTACACTTTATGCTCTTTTTAGTTGTTGCAACTATAATATAAGATTATTGGAACAAAATTAGTTTATATAATGATATCATAATATATAGGAGAACAATAATAACAGCAGAAAAACAATAGTCATACTGACTAATATACAAATAGTCACTCTAAATACAATTTTGACAAAATTTCACCAAACATTTTCCACACACTGCTTTGAGACACCCACTACACTTGTTGAGTGTTCGATTTTTGTTACATCTACCTTTGCACTGCATTCTAGCTTGAAGTTGTGGAATATTTGCTGCATTTTTGTTGACTGCTGGTGGTACTCTTGTATGAGGTTGCAGTTGCCTTTTTTATTATTTCATTTGTCATTTCTTCAACTAGCTTTTCAATGAAGTTGTGCTGACTAATTGTAGAATCCAGGCATTGTTTATAGACATGTCGAAAACATTATAAAAGACATACATAAGTCATTGACATGTGGCAGCAATTATCAACAATTTCGACTCTGACTTTTTCTTTGTTATATTGTAGTACTGTGTCAGGTTTCATTTTCTCATTATTATTTGCTGGTATTTGTACATTATGATGAAGTGATGAAAGCAGCAAGACAGACTTACTGAGTTTACACTGGTATTTAGTCATTATTGAGTGGTTATTTGCCTAGAGTAGAAAGAATAAGCTGTTGAATGAAAGCAGGTGCATGCAGACAGAATACCTATACCTATCAAGGCCCTGGAAAGTTTGTAAAAAAAAGGGGGAAAAGGGAAAGAAGCCTTTGAAAGCTTGGGAATTTTCGTGGTGTAGTTTTTTTGTAATCATTGTGTAGTTAATGTTTTGCATTCAATAATTCATTTATTAACATGACTTATTTCTTTTCATTTCTTTTTGTCAAGTGTTTAAACTCAGACTGGATGTCATTTAGGTAGGGCCAATCATTGTAATTTTGTATAATTCTATTATAAATAAAGAGGTAGAGAGGAAATGGCTATAATACAGTCATAAAAGCACATTTTAAAACATAGTTTTAGCCTACCTAGTCTACATACATGGTTCAAAATGAAATAAAATACTGGTTTTTATCTGGGTATTTTTAAAAATATAGTTGATGAAGTCCAAACCAATTGAAAATACATAAACAGTAAAGGTGTCCATTAAAAGAGGTTTTATTGTAATTAAATAGTATTGAAAAATAAATAAAATCAATTTAATATGCTATCAAACACTTTTTAAATAATTTGTTGACTAGTATAAGGGGTGCAGGGTTGCCACCAAGTCGGGAATTGGTATGGGAATTTAAAATTACTAATTCCTGCTGGGAATAGTATGGAAATTTAGTTATTTGGAAAGATTTCGGGAATTAGTATGGGATTTAACTTTGCTTGCACACATTTTTTATACTATCCTATGTACCTACTGCTAGTAGTATATTACTGTTACAACTTTTTTCCTGTTTAATTCTTTTAAGTATCTATATATTAGGAAATTGACGTCATGTTTCCATACCTTATCTACATAACATAACTGTTTCGATTTATATCATTATATTCTGTCAAAAAATTTCACACTTGCAAATTTTTCTAACAATATACATTATTATATTCTGTGTCAACAAATTTCTCACTTTTGTAATTTTTTCTAATATTTGGCGCTTTATTTTGGAAACTGTTCCTGGAATAATTCTAAGAATTTTCCAGGAATTGCATTGTTTAAAAAAATGGCAACCCTGGGTGTGGTTTGGTGGCCATTCAAACAAAAAATATTTTTTTGTTAATCACATAAGGTGTTAGAAAAAGTTTTGAATTTTAGGATTACTTTTCACTTACAAACCCCGTTTTACTAGTTCACATTTACAAAAGGAGTGGTAAATTATTAATTTAAAAAAATAATTCAATCATGTGTTTTTTTCCCTAAAATTCAAGTTTTTAATCAGTTGATGTGTGACTTTTTAGGTAAAGGATCAGAAACACAGTATCAATGTTATGTGCCCTTGATAGGCCTGTTTTATTATTTTAATTAATAAATGTCAGTAAATGTTTTATTAATTCTTAAAAATGATTGTTTAATATTTATATGTGTGACATGGGCACCATGTAACAGCTCAATTTATAATACAGTCTCTGGGATGTGATTCTTCCTTATTTTTTTGTTGTAATGATGAGGGGCCCTTTAATTTTAGATTTCTATCATAAAATCTATGTTTAAAAACCCTTTATTCTTTATACTGATGGGCCCCTATAAGTTCCTTCCTTTTTTTCTCAAGTCTAATCACATCACTGCTGAGTCTACATTGTCTAATCAGAACCGCTCTTCTACAGAATATTATTTATTCCTACCATCTTTTAGGGATTATAAATAAATCCAAGAACATACCTTTCTGTAATCTAAACCATGCCAATTATTAACTTGTGTAGCTAATTTATTGCATCATTACATTTGCATCACCTATTCAAATAATGGTCCCCATTTTAGAATGGTGACTGACACCATTGTTGGCATCACTGTGTGTACAACTATGCAAATCACAGTTCATGTTTTATATTGTATATTGGGGATTTACACCATCATGAGGGAGAGGCATTTTTTACTAAAGCAGACTGCTAATGGTTTGCCTCATAATAGATTTATTTAGTTTAAATACAAATGTCTATAGTTCAATCAATCTAATCCCTTAGAATTATTGAGTTAAAGTTGTGAAAAAATGTAGATTTTCTATTATATTATTGTTTAAATTAACAATCATAAAATCTAAACAAATCATAAGTTTAACTTATACTCAGTCAATTGGAACTCCATCTAATTTGAACAAAAATGTTTGTATTTTACCTGTTCTGATTGGCTGGAGTAGACTGTATATTGTTTGTTCTTATTAATGTAAATATTAAATAAATCTGTGACCTAGACTTTGTCCTGTTACATGGCCAGCTAGATCACCCAATCTTACACCACTTGATTATTTTCTTTAGGAGCCATTTAAAGTTGACTGTATATAACACTCGGCCACAAACAATAGAAGTGTTGAAACAAATAATTAATGAATGTAATCTGATTACACCTTCAGTTCCACAAAATGTCTTTAACAATTGGCCAATGCATTGTATTGCTGCTAATGGCGAGCACTTTGAGATATTGATATGATCAAATTTTCTGTACAAAATCCTGTCTATTACTTTTGTAACAATAATCTTACTGTTTGTAAATAAAAAATGTTAGTCAAAAAAAATTGAGATAATCAATTTCAAATTTTAGTGTTGCATGACTTTTGCGCAATTCTGGATGGATATATATTAATATATATATAGACTGTGATTATGAATAGTTATTATATCTTATTTAAACAGGCATGGTTTTTTTCCCATATTTCCAGTATTTTTTGAGGTCAAATGGATCGTTTTTCAGAATCGTCCAAAATTGTAATAAAATTCAATGTCATGGGGGGTGAGGGTTATCAACATTAAAAGTTTGTGAAAATATCTTTTAAATGATATATAATATACATTTATAGCTTGTATAATTGTAAATTTATTTTAATTTTTACCTTATTCTATGATTTAACTTTTACAGTATTCCTTTCATATTACTTTGTTTCAGTTCACAAGATCGTACATATTTCAATATTTTCTCATTGATATTGCCCCTCGCTTCGCTCGCAAATAATTTCCGTATTTTTTTTAAATACCTCCAAAATCATACCTGTTTAAATTGTATATTATTGTTAATAATATTATTAATAGTTATTATATCTTATGTTAAATTAAGAATCAGTATAATTATAGATATAAAAGCATGGCCAAGTATGTAATATGTACATAATTTGTCAGTGTGCATAAGTAAATTAGGTAAATGTGTCAATACATTATTGTTTTTGAAAAATCATTAATTTTTAGCTCTTATTATCTGTATTTCAGTTACTAATTTCATTGCCATTTATTGATGATATTGTCAACATTCTTACTGACTCCAATCTGCAAAAAGTAATCAACAAATAAGATTATTGTTGAACTTTGTGTAAATAAAAGTATAGTGTACTGTATCTCTTTATTTGACTTATCTTGCAATTTTATGCTGAAAGTGTCTCAATTATGACTCCAATTTATTATTTATTCTATCTACAGAGTATTTACAGGGATCATAATTTTCCAATTAAAACTGGATTTATGGCTTTGTAAGAATGATTTTGTTGGATCTCAGCATTTGTCTAAAACTGCTTCAAAAATACCCCTACCAACTGAATTTGGTGATTTGCTATACTTATAAATTTATATATAGCTCTCAGATGCTGCAGAATTGCAATTTAGAAATATTACCTTAAATACATGGTTCCTACACTTCTGAAAAACCTGGGAAAGTCAGAGATATAAAGGATCTGGAAAACCATGAAAAATTAAAGGAATTTTGTTTACCTATGTTAAAAAAATCTTTACTGTTTTATTTACATATTGAAATTATAAGTTATTATGTAATTTAAAAAAAAAATAATATATTGTAAAAATTAAATTTTTTAATAAGTTTGACTTTTTATGACTTTTATGACATTTATTAATTGTATTAAAAAAATAAAACAATATTTTAGCTTTTAAAAGGCTTTCAGAAATAAAGCTCATGATATTTTTTACTTATTATTTACTTAACGAAAAAGGGTATGAAATATTTGAAAACGTCTGGAAAACATGAAAAGTCAAGGATTTTTTGTTGTTGGAGGAACATGTGTAAGAATCATGTAAATATTTTTTACCTAGGGTAATTTTATATGTTGCTCGTCCATCACAACCCTGAAGTTCTGGTTATTTTTAAATGGATTATTACAAGCCCTGAATACGTGTATCTGTGTACTATGCATTGATATGTTCCCTTACTCGAAATTGCATGTTACACCAGTTATTTGATATTTTATTATAGAATGTCTGCCTGGTGTCATTAATTTATAAATACTGTTAAAAGACTTTTTTGTAGTCATTTGATTACTAAATATTCAATTATGTCTTCATGATTATATTTATTTGCAGGTTGCACATAGTGTACATACATATTTGAATCCTACAATGATTAAAAAATCAGGCAATGCTGGATCTAAGGATCCAGTAAAACTAAAACGATCTCAGCCACCGAAACCTGATAGTGGTCAACATACTGGACCAACAGCAACAGCAGAACAGATGAGAATAGCACAAATTCTAAATAAAGATGAAGAAACAGAATTGCACTCTCAAGTGATTCAGGTATGTTATTTCTGGAACTCGAGAAGTCGTTTTTGTAAATCAATAAAATCCGGTATAGAAATTGTTGGAGATGGTGTAGTGTAAATGATCAAAACAATTTTCACCGCATCGCGAAGATAGGTTGCTTGCTTCACTTCCAACCTTGTTTTCTTGAATTTTCATTATTTTAAAATCAGAAGCGTGGTAATATGAAATTTAGAATACTGTATATTGTTGGTTTAAACTTTTATTGCATTTAATTTATGATACTTATGTGCTTTTAGTATTATCCAAATGGTCATCATCATTGATCAATTTTTAAAAAAATGCTCTTACTAGTATTAAAATGAATGAGTCTATTAGAATTTAATTTTTTAGTTGCAATTTAAAAATGATTAGGTTCGAGAACTAACCGGTTGCAATGAAGAATGTGCTGCAATGGCTCTTCATGATTGCGAGTATGACTTAGAGAGAGCTGTAGACCATGTTTTGGAACAAGCTACCGGAGAAGGAAATGGTGCCCAGGACGAGTGGCACGTCACGACCAAACGTCATTCTAAAAAAACTGCAGCTTCCTCCGCAATTGGAGGAGATGTTCCTGGTGAATGGGGTCTTGATGAAGTCCCTGATGAATGGACTACGCATGAAACTGGTAATTTTCCATCACAAAATGGACAGTCAGCAGCAGCTACCGAATCCGGAACAACCACTGGTATGTCGTCCAATACAGAGCCCCGGAAACGAGACCGTGAGCGTAGACGAGGAGGTGGTCCTGATGGATCCCGACCTAGGCGTGGTGATAGGAGAACCCGTGGGGGCGGTGCTGTGGGGCACAGCAACGGTCAACACACAAACGATCATAATTTGGAGAGTGGTGTCGGTTCAGACACATCTCCAAAGGTAATACTAATAGGTTTATATTTTTGTTACTTCATGTTGAATGTATAAAAGTTGTTTATTGTCGCGAATTTTATGCACATGATTTTTGATTATTTTAATTGATATATCTGTTTTTAGAACGAATTTTTTATGAATATTGCCTTGATTGTGTTTTTATAAAGAACGAAGAAACTTCCAGACAACAGTCAACAGAGTGGCCAAGTACTATTGGATGTCCAGCCGGGGATTCTTGGTCCGAAGAATTGACAACTTCCGGATCTGGTGCAGTGAATTCTGATCCCCCAACGTCTCGTAGAGGCAGAGGTGGTGGAGGCCGAGGACGGATGGGTAGACATGGGCGAGGAGGGCCAGCACATGGTGACAGTGAAGGCTGGGGTGGGAGTGGAGATAGGTAACTCAAAATTAGTTCGCCATAATATAATATTACTTTAAGCATTTTGAAATCAATATTTTGACAGTTAAGCAAATATTAAAAAAATCAAATTAGGGCTACTTATTATTTTCTTTGTTATTTATAGCAATTAGTTTAATTTAAAGTATTTTTATAGCAGAGGTGCGCGTAGGGAACGTTCAGGTCGTGGCAGTCGAACTATTTTTCAATCCTCCTCCAGCAGCGGTGGACGGACACGTCGGGGCGGAAAGGGTCGTCATGAAAATGGTACAAATAGGAGTGATGGATCCGGACCGTCTAATTCCTGGCCTGTCAATGAACAAATTGAAAGAGTTCCCGAGAGTGAAGGTTTGTTTACTTCAACTGATTTATTATTATTGTTGAAGTTATAGCAATAAAGGATTGTGTGAACGTCTGTTTATCTATTTGTCAAAGGAGTTAGTAAAAGTCCAATAGCCGAAATATCTATCAAGTAGTTATTATATAATGTTTTCCATTAACTTTTACTGTGATTTAGCTTAATATTATAATTTACCGCATCCGCGTAGTTACATAAGTTCGTTTGCCTCTCACAAAGTTGATATATTTAATATAGTTTGCTATGAGCAAAATAAAAACATTTTATAAATCAAGAGTCATACACTCAGTATGACTGTCTATATATTTTTTGTGTGTATGGTTATTTTTAGGATTATTTAAAGTTAAACTCTGGTGATTAGATCTGTCCTGTCAGCCATTACCAGAGATAGTTGCCATTAAAGGTTTATACTTTTATAATTTAACTCTGAACACTTCCGCCATATTAGAACTATATCTTTTATGGTTATGATTTTTTACACCCATTTCGTCCAGGCTTATTAGAGAGGTTATTTGAGTAACAGGCCTGATATTGCTTTCATATTCCTACAAAAAAAGGAAAGATAACATTTGTCTTAATTACTAAAAAAATTACGGATGACGAGTTAAAGTGACATGTATAATATGTGGAAATAGTCTTATAAATAATATGAATGCTGCCTACAAGTTCACACATTGTTCTGCGTCTGCAACACGCACAGAGAACTATGTAGTCACATTCCACCCAATGATAGTGAGAATAATAAATTATTAATAAACCTATAAGTGCTGTCTAAGAACTGTGCGGGCTGCCTGTATGTTCTCTTTTTCGGTTGTGCTATTTGGGTAGTATATATTCTGTTCCGGACAGTGTGTTCTTTTCATGTACTAATTTTTCGAGAATACTAGTTATCACGATTTGACTGTAAAAAAATGTAGTATATTTCATTTATATTATGTTTTACTATATTATAACTGTTTCTTTATGTTTAATTTTGTTTGTATTGTATATGTATTCAAGTAACAGTACAATTTTCATCATAATTTTTTAATGAAATAATTATATACAATGTCATATGAAATCTTTTAAAATTCAATTTAAAATATCACCACTGTAAAAGTTAATATTCTATTTTGTTATACAATGATGTCAAAGACTAAATTTTATATTAGCCTGTAATTGGTTGCAAACTGCAGATAATATTACAATGATCAATTAATAAAAGAATGGTGTGTAAAAGTTTCTGACCATGCATATATAATTATGCACAATTTGTAATTGTGTTGGTGGTTGTTCAGGGAGAGAGGGTTGCCACACGAATATGCCAAAAGAAAAGATATTGAGATGGGCATCTATGACTAAGTTGTGGTCCATTCCACGTTTACTTTTATCAATTTTTTTTCAACAGAATATATTATGTACATATGACTAAGTTGTCTTCCATTGTTTGTTTACATTCCACATTTACTGTGTAAAAATTTCATAATAAAAGGTACCTGATATTCACATAAATCGAAAAAACATACAGCATTATATAATGAATTTATGAATCAACATCAATTTGTAAATACTAAATAAGAAACCTCTACTGCCTCATTATCTTTAAATGAATTGAAGAAATGTCATTCAATCAATGGACAACATATTATAATGACAATTTATATCAGAAATGTTTCCTAATTGTGATATTGCAAACCATCTAATGATTACAAGAAAGTTTCTTTTGCAATTTCTCATGTTTACAATTATGCAATTCTGTGTACTTCGCAAGACGATAATTTGTTGTCCTGAATATTTGGTGTTCCGTTCAATTTAAACTTAGCTCATTTCAATGTTCGCATTGCCATTCGTCAACCGATCTTTGCACATAATTATATTTTGATATGATGTTGACTCCGATTGGCTGATATTTTCAACACCTTTGCTATACAATAATTTGAAGCAAATTTTTCCTTCACATTTTCATAATCTGTATACATATAGCATTATAGATTTTTTTATTAATTTCTGCTTACAGTAAATAAATATAATATAACAACATTCCAGGCAAAATACAATAAAGTAAAATATATTGTCAATATTTTCAGACATGGGAATTTTCAGTGGTTTTTCAAATGTTACAAATTTAAATCATTCTCTACAAATGATTTATGATGTACACTTCAATGTAGAGTTTCTAAACCGCTTAGAATCTTAAATAAATATATATTATGAATACGAAGTTTCGGTTAGTTAACTCCATGTTTTTTAATTGAGTGAAATAATGCATGATCTGTAAGACGAAAATATAGTCCATTGAAAGGATTATGTTCTAACATGGCGGAGTGTCAGACATAATGATAAGTCAAGATTTTATAATTATAAAATTATCTACCTACATCCCGAATCAGCTTACTAGTATAACGTACATATTATGTAAACCAGTTGCGGTTGTTTGCAATATTATATAATTTCTTATATTGACATAACAAACATGTCGACTCAATTTTTGGTAGATGTTTTAAAATCATTGTTTGTCCTTTTATATTTGTCCAGGATATTGTAAGTATTATGCATTTATATATTTTTTTTTGGTACAAAGTTTATTTTCAGAAACATTTGTTACTATGACACACATTTTGTTACCATATTTTTATTACTACTAATGTAGCTTGTTTCCTTTCCTTGGGATTATGAATTTTGTTTAGCTTCAGTCCAATGAATATTGGTTTAAATATCATAAGGTGATTGGTTCAAATAAATACCTAAGGCGTTAATGATTTAATGTTTATATTTTAATTTATGTAATATATAAATTTATATTTAAATTGGATTTTTTTTTACTATTGATAATAGGGTGGGATGATGGAGCAGACTTAGAAGGCGAATGGAAAGGGGATTGCATGATCGTGACAAATTCTTCTGTGTGTCAACATGACAGTTTAACCGCGACTTCATCAATTTCCCAAAAACCCGAATTCAGTTCTCTCACAGAAACGATAACCATTACGAATTCTGCATTTAAAAAGTAAGTACTGTGTGTATGAGTTTAATATTATAATCCAAGTGGGGAGTTTAATAATGCGTTTAATAATTCCCTATTTTTAGATCCTGCGAAGATACTGCAAAAACACCCTCTAATTCCAATGACACACAACTTGCTAAAGATGCATATAACCGATTAGCAACAGAATCCATAAAAAATGCAATCGGAATGAATCCCCAAGATTTAGTATTATCAAGTTCAACTAATCAGAGTGTTAGGGAATCGATCGTTGATACCTCATCCAGCAATGTCGATTATAAAACAACAGTAACGAACGCGATTTTTGGACAGAGGCACGCTAGGAGTAAACCACCACCACCTTCAACTCAAATTCCTGAAGCTCCTGTTCAACTAGCTCCTACTATTCAAGCCAGTCATCCAAAAGTCAGTCTTCAATTTGATTTTGGTACTGGTTCTATCCTTCAAAGTACTAGAACTAGTAAGCCATCCACAACGCCTTGTTCACAGTCAGTTGTTTGTTCGTCCAGTGAAATAGATTCACGTGTTAACAATACTCCACCTCTACCTGTCTCTGAACCAGTTTCAAGTTCTCCCGTCTATGCACCTATTATGGACACAAGAACAAATATTTCGAACAGTCCGTTACATTCTATTAACCAGACACAGCATTCGGCACATCAAACTCCTCAAAAATCCGTTCTCTCTCCCTCAAATCAGCAGTCTATGTACGATTCTATTCATCATCCTCAGTCAGTAGTGTCCGTTGCTGACAAACTGAACGTTTCGCAGAGTGGTGCGTTTGGAACATCATTTCCAACTTCACAAAGTGGTAGCCGAGGATCGATTCCATCGGCAAATAAAGTACAATCTAGTTCGCCTTATTCTAGTCCTGGAAAGCCTGTTATCACGAGTAATAGTGGCTTTCAGAACGCCCTCTTTCCAAACAGTAGCTACGGTGGTGTTGATTTATCTGATAACATGTCAAAAATAGGATTATCTGCAGATCAATCTAAAGATCAAGTGCAGTCCACATTTTCATCAAATCACGGGAAATCTATGTCAAGTCAACAATCGTCTTCAATGGGAATGTCTCAACAGCAACAAATGCAGCAACACCAGCTCAAAAACACCGGAAGTACAGTAAACACTGGTTCCAGTTCGGGCAACATCCCCCAACAACTACAGCCTATGCCTCCAGGAATGCCACCTATTATGCCCTTCCAATATTTGGTTGACTATGAACAACTTGCTCAGCAACAGCAACGACTGTTTTATGATCAGATGCAGCAACAAATGTCTTGCTCCAATGCTCCATCAACAGGTTCTGGAGTCTCAGATTCACAATCTTCATCTAACAAGCCGGGTAGTGGCCCCGCTGGTATGTCAACTATGCGCTCTGAACTTCAGTCTCCTCCGACTACATCCTCTGCGCAAAGTGGTCACCAAATGGCCCAGCAAGCTAATAGCCTACCACTTCCATATAATTTATATTTCCAACATCTTGCCGCTGCGGCAGCTGCTGCTCAGGGAAATCAATTTTATTCACAACCGTTTATTCCAGTAAGTATTATGCTATTGCAATAAATAAGCGAATATTTGAATATCGATTGATCAAAAGTTTGAAATATAAATTGAGAATGAGTATATTTTATATATAGTTAGCTATATATATATATTAAAAGTATATACATACTACTTAAAGTAATTTATCACTTATTATATGATAATAATTTTTTTACTTTGAAAATTTATTTCAAAATTATATTTTTCAGAATCTTAACTCATTCCTTCATCAAGCAAATCAAAATCCAGGATCTCAGGGTCACCCAGGTGCTAACCTTAATCCTCAGCAATATCAGAATCCAGCCAAACCCTTGAATTCTTATGGGAATTTCGCAGGGGGGCAATTTGACGATATCGAAATGAATAAGTTTCCGTCTGCACAGCAGCTTGGAAAGTCAGGTTAGAATTGGTATAACCATTAATTTGAAACTATTTTTTGTTGTTGTTTGAATGGTAAAGATCGTACAAAATCTGTTTATAATTATATTATTTAATTATTTATAAAAATTTGTTTATTAATTGTGAATATAATTATTAGTTCATTTATCCAAAATGAAAAGGGTTAATTGATTATAGATATAATTCCAGTTTCCAATATTATTTCACGTTCCACCTGTACATTTCGTAAGCTACATGAATTGTATAAAGTTTTATGAAATTTTTAAAATAAATACATAGAAAAAATGTATATTACCAATTTTATTGATTACAAAATCTCATTAGCCAATAATAATGTTTTTGTTTGACAAAATCAACTATTATTTGGCGTTAAAAATGTAATATCTATATGTAAAACATAATGTTTGTTTTTTCCCATCCTTTAGCTTACGGGAATGTGAAAACCTCTGCTAACAGTAGCAGCTATCATTCGAATAGTCTACAGCAGGACAAATCCGGTTCTTTGACAAGTTCCAGTACCGGTGTTGGGAGCCATAGTAGCATACCTCCAAGCGTTGGAGCAGGAAGCAGTGGAGGTACGAGCACGGGCTACTCACCATATACTTCATCGTTTCCGCCTTATGGTGCACCTTTTGTGCAAATGCCTTGTGGCAATAGCAGCATGATCCATCAAGCCCATGCACAGAATCAGGCTGCTGCAGTGGCTCAACATATGAGCTCACAGGTGAGAGTGAGTATTCATTATTTTTTTTACTCTTGTCTATCGATAAAGATGTAAAATATTACTCCTCTTGATATTATGTAATTCTTATTTTAAAATTGCTTTAAAAGTTAACCATTGCATTGTTTCACAAATTTCCTTGGTCAAGCTTTTTCCATTCCGCGGTTGGTCAAGTCATATTTCCATCTAAACTTTTTTGGACAAAATTTAATTTTTTTTATTATTAATACTATAATACAAATAACACGTACAGTACGGCTATCTACATTATGGATACTTTAAGGAAGCATTTCCTTCAGATTGTTTATATTTATTTTAGATTAGTGTTATAATGTATATTATTATATTATCATGATTTTCACTGTCTTTTATAAACTTAAATTTCTAAAATATATTTAATATACTTAATTTTTTATTAGTCTTCAAGAATTAATAAAAGATCCTACAAGCCAAGAGTCATTCATTACCTTTAGCGCTAATTAAGGCATTTTTGAACAATCGCAGGGAAATTTTGAAAGTATTTTCAACCCAAACTTATTATAAACGCACAATAAAATAGGTTATTAATACTCGTTTTTCACAGATTTTAATATTAATTAGAAAAGTCTATAGAATTTAGAAACATTTTAAAACCATTTCAATTATTTATTTTATATTTTTATTGAACTCTGTAATTCTACAATTTTCCATCAAATATAAGAAACATATTTTTTATAAAAGAACAACGGATATCCCAGTTTACCAAAAACATGTTAATTATAATATTTGTATTCATTTTTTTTGAGATATATAGTGAATACGTACCTTATAAATTGAAAAGAAGAAACCGTGATTTTTTCTTCTATTGAAATAAAATTGTAGAGATCCATTCAACGGGATCATTTTATTACTATTTTATTATCAGTAAAAAATATCTGTTATATCGAATGGAATTATAAAAGTTATGTTTTAGTTTTACTAAGTAGGTGTTATATAATACGTAGCTATAAGTCATTTAGGACGTGTTCCAGAAAAGACCATCCTTAGAGGGTTTTTTGTTGAAAAAATGAGGTATTATATCTATAATATTCGATGGAAAATGACCTTTCTTATGCAAAAAACCGCAAGTTTCTATCTAATATAGAAAAATATTTATGAGCATTTTCTAATAATGAAAGTGGATGTATTTTTTTTCACAAAATTTTACAGGAATATAGATTATATAGACAATATAGAAAATTATGAATAAGCAATAATTATGATAATTTTATTTTACATTTATAAGTATTTCACAACCATAATATCGTAAGACAAGCAAGAAGACATGTTATATTTTGAAATTCTGAAATAAAAAAAATCACCAAAAATCAAGTTTTTGACTTTAGAGATCTAGACAAAAATGAGAAAAAAAAACAACTAAGGGTGGTGTTTTATGGAACACGTTCCACTTGGTTTCAAGAAATGTCACTTTAAATAAATGCAAATTTTAAGACGTAATTGATTTTGCATATGAATTAAAAGATGTTTCCACTAAATTTTTTGTTTACATTAATCTATTTTTTATAGTAATCAAAAACACAATCATTTCAATTTTTTTATTATCTTTAAATTCTGTCAAATAATAAATTATAAGAATTAAGTTTGTGATAATATTGAATCATGAATATTATTGGCGTTATTATATTTCTATAACTTTGTATTGATATTAAATATCGACAATATTCGATGTTGTTAATCAATGTGAATCAATAGAAGTAATTAATGCGAAATTTGTAATATAATTTTGAGCGTACTTTCACCCTTTTGTTTTAAGAATACCATAATAAGAACAAATATACTTTTTATTTTGGATTTAAATATTTTTTTACTTATAATGTAATCAATTTAAAAAATATATATTTCGTAATGTGCATAACCTGTTTTTAAGGCCTTGTGGATCTATGTGTATATACTTTATAACACTTAAATTGTCCTTACTTGTCCTTAAAAATAGAGATAATTTTGTTATTTCCTTCATTAATAAAAAATCTATAATAATGTATGAAATATCATTTTTTGCAGGATTCTGGTAGCGGTCGGATGGTGAATACTGGCTCTGGTGTAGGGAAACCAAGTGGAATGAGCAAGTTCGGTGGTAGCAATAGTGGCAACTATTGGAATCAATAAATTCTTTTAATCGGTTCAAATGTCATTCAACGACAAATGGACAACAGTTGAACTTTATTGTCTTGTATACTTTAATTCAACTGAATCCTCATTATGACACTACATTACCTATTAAATGCTACAAAATCGGGAATTTTTCTTTTCTTTCACATATTCTCATCTGCAACAAATAGCAAAGTCATGTTGACTTTATTATCGGATGTAGCTGTTGTCCAAACAGTTTGATTTGGTTTCAAATTTTAAAGCAATGTGTAATCATGCCCTGTTCTGCACTTGCAATAAATCAGATGTCTTACTTGGTTAACATTGCCACATACTGTAATAACTTATTTACTCACTGTTGTCATTGACTCAAACATTTTTCTACATATGAATGTTCTCTTGTTCTATTGTCAGTGTAGTCATGTGATGTTAATATTGGCATTAGGCTTGATCGGCTTTGTTGCATTCTCATACTCTTCTTGTAAATAGCCTGTCTCGATTCCCATGATTATAACTGGGATTTTGACATATTATACATATATTTTTGATCTTATCACTGCGTGTAATTCTTAATTACTTTTGAGTTCTTCTAATATACCATTTACTATTGCTACTACTATAATACATAATAACGTTTTTATTGGTCCGGTCTTATTTGTGGTACTCTCTTGTATGGAATCTGTTCAATCACCGCTCCTTAACTTTCTTCACAAACCGAAATTTTGTTCTTGTTATTATCAGCGTGTGTATATTCTCCATTCTATTTCCTGTTATTTAGATACATTCTCTTGAGTTGGCGATTGTATTTTATACAAGCTAGAATTTAGTTAGTTAGTATATAATGACATACCTCTAAATGTCTTGTTGTTTAATGTATACTAACTGGTACAAATAAATTTATCATGCATTTCCTAACAGATATTTTTGTTTTCTATTTGAACTTGTTCGTGTTTAATATATGAACAGTAGTAATATTAATTTATGTTTAGTTAAGAGTGTTTGTATGATAACAATATTACCATAATGTATTCATATTATTTTAAAAGGAACTATTTAATTAATATTTTATTTAGAGGACATTATTAATTAATGTCTTCTAAATAGTATGTATTTATATGAACCTCTTTAGATCCATGTATACGTACCATTTAGTTAACATTAGGTAGTTAGATAGTGGAGTATAATAAAAAGTAACTACAAAAGCGTGGATATTTTGTAAGATTTAAATTACCTTTTAGCATAAACAAATAAAAAATAGCTTTAAATACACTTACTGAATAATTTAATGAAATTTAGTTTTATCTATTATTACACAATATAGTCGCGCTATGACGAGTTTGAATGGACCAGGTATTTATTTGCAGTATATCAGTAATAATACACAGTTCTATTGTAAATAATTGGTGCAGACGTGTTGAATAGTAGTTTAAATAATTGGGTTAATAGATTGTGTTCAATTAATTACAAAAAGTATTATCCTTTCTGCTTTTGAACAACAGCAGAAAAAGCTGATTGAATGAAACCAGCTGGCTGATTACGATAGCAGTTTGAGATTGTCATTTGTGTAACATCAGTGTCCCAAACAGATCGACCCCAACGAATACACTAAAATTGATACATTCAATTTATCATACTCGTTCTTGTCGAGTGAATCTATCAGTTTTTAGAGTAAGCCTCTCCTTTGAACACTTACCACCATGACAAGCTCGGTTTGGGAGCAGTTTAAAAAATAGTCTAGTTTCATCCATGCATTAAAAACGTTCATAATCAGAGAGCAAGCCTGGTAGAATATTTTGTGTCCAATGCTGGATACTTTCCTCCGGGACATTGTTGACTTCGCCACTTATAACCCGGAAAGTTAGCTCTTTCCTCTTCTTGAACCGATCAAGCCAACTGTCTGAACAGTGGAAATTTTCTATCCCTAGATCTGTTGCAAATTGTTTAACCTTCTCTTTCAAAAGTGGACAACTCACAGAGGCACCATCGTTTCAGATTTATACAAGCCATAGGAAGAGTGAATCTGCAAATGTAGATTTTCGGATACTACCTTCTGAATTTTTATTTTGTCTGTTTTTAAGAATGGTTGAAACCGTTGATGATTACAAATTAAATTAAGAACAAATTGTAGAATTTTTAGTCCTATTTAATTCATACAACGAAAACAAAATTTTCAAGCGTAAGCGTATGTGTCAGCCGCAGTAGACTAAACGATTGTTTCTTGTCTATATGTGAGTACTCTATGTATGTGCTATAGACATAGCTGTAATCGATTGCCCTGTCTGTGTGTGTAGAAGAGGCTGTATGTAGACAGACTGTGGGAGTACAGTGGAGAAACTGTTGGATGCATCAGGCACGCTAACCAATAGCAGGACAAGTGTTTCATTTATAAAGTAAATTTACAATTCGGGCTCGTCAATTTATTATTTGAACCACAAAAATTGATCGTTATATCCATCCATCTTGATTTAAGCGATGTTATTATAATGTAGCAAAAATGTATTGTAAAGGGACCCAACCCTTTGCTCCTCGCTATAGCGTGACTATACTATATTATGTTTTATTGTTTCAGTGATAAAAATTCTAACACTAATTACATTGGAATATCTTTTAAAATAAGTTTCAATTCGTAGCATTTAAATATATAAGCTCTATAGTCAATTAATAAAATTCATTGCCATTTTTAAATTTGTTACTAATTTCACTAATTTTTGTTATCTTTTATGTATTTTTACCGACTGTATATGTTAAAATTCAGAATTTTTATTGACGTTATTAAATAACGTAATTAAAAAACCTAATTAATTAACTTTGTAACTATTTAAAGTAATGTTTCAACACCTAATTTTCAGTTTTAATTTAGAAATCAATGTAATGATTTTTTTTAAATGAATTTTTAAAAAAATGTAATTAAACTCTAGTATTTACTACTGTCAATTATTTGATAAATACTTTTAAAATTGTTAACGTCCATCATTTTTTATAACATTGAAAATCTATATTTATCCATTTTCAGTTACATATCATCTTATCAGTAAATGTCAATCTTTAAAGAAAATATGTAATCTTTCTCTGAAAAAAATAATATTGTTTTCTATTGTTGAATGGTTTATTTGATGAAATGATTCATTTTAAGGTAGTTTTAAAGTATAAAAATCTAGTTATTTTGTGTTCATCTAATTAGGCGTAGAAATATAATTATTTGAATTAATGTCAAAATCACTTATAAATATGACATCGAATTTAATCTGTATAATTATGGAAACAAATAATAGGTTGAATGCTTTTTCTAAGTTATCATTTTTATATACATAAGAAAAGTTTTTAAGATATTATCTTCATTACTCAATTCCTGAAAATTGAAATCATTAAAATCTTTTCAAAAGTTTATTAAAACGTCACTCTCTTTCTAGATTTTTATTTATAGATAACATTTAAATAATTTTTGTTAATGAATCATATGTAATTTAATCAGGATGATTTAGAATATGTCTACTCTGAAAGGGAAGGCAGACATCGATCGAGATCACCGCTTAACACCAAAATAAAAAATACCCATCGACTACAGTCAAGATCTCGAAATCAGTCATCAACCAGATCGTCTTCTAAATCTGACAATCAGAAGCCCACAGGAAGTTACTCACGGTCAGACAAACCTAACTTAACTAGAGAGTCTTATCGATCGGTCCATCGTGATTACCGAAGCAGAAGAAGTAGCTCAAGGTCGCGTAATAGGTCAAGATCGCCTGAATGGACACCTCTTATGTCACGAAAATATGATCCACTAATGGCAGGAAGTATCGATGGCACGGATACTGTGGCCCATGATCATGGAATTGTACGAGCTTTGAATTCAAAATATCGACCAAACAAGGGTGCTCAAAATATGAAACCTCACGTAAGATATAATGAGCAATATAGAACTCTCTGATAGTTAATTTAATTGTATTTTACACTTTTTTAGAGAACGCTTTTCATTGGTCGTCTGCCATTAGATGCTGATGATCAGGATGTTCGTCAGTCAGTAGAAGATTTACTTCCAAAAGATATCAGTATCACTCAGTGTCGTTTGGTTCGAGATCTTGTCACTGGTACATCCCGCCGATACGCTTTTGTGGAACTATCCAGTGAAGCTGGGGTTCGAATAGTTGTCAGACAAGGGGATTCATTGGAGGTTAACAGAAGCGGGGTTTGTATAATTTATACTACTTATAATATATTGTGTATTTTTATCAGTTTTTTGAAAGGTGTTTTGAAATGTGGCCGAAAGAAATTATGTATAGAGAGATAGAAGGAAGACAGACTAATAAGCTTTAAAAGCATATCCGAAAGTAGGAATGCTTTCACTTTTCTAATATATTATTTGCTTCAACTTTATAAAATGTCAATTTTCTAAATATTAATTTTGATTGTTAGAACATTCTACTGAGTACCTATAACGGAAATCGGATTTACCTCACTCAGCTTATCGAGAAATGATGATGTAAGAAGTAGTGAGATGTCGTCGTTGTTACCGCTATTAACGCCCTAATACATGGGCTAATTTCTTCTTGTTAGCTATAGCAACTTCGCAGTCTGGTTAAAGGGTCAGGGAGATGTAAGCCAGGTCCTCTCGACGTTGCTCAATGTATAAGCGAGCTGGTCTATCGTGTCGACGAGCCTCAGATGGTTGATTTTTAGAGTTCGTCACAATCGCCAGTGGCGTAGTGGAACGTCACATTGCGTGGTCGGTTCTGGCTGAGGATGTTGGATGAATGAGAAAGATTTGTGTGAGCATATTAATCGGTGCTACTGATTACTCGTGGATAGTGGTAGTTGAGGCAGTGGCGCAGGAGTGCTTCGTGAGCGGCGTCTATTTCATCCTTTAGGGTGATGATGCGTATACCTGAGGCGCCGCTGTACCACAGAACTGTTTAACGTAAGCGCGGAAAAGATTCACCTTCACCTCGACGCTTACGTCAGAGCTCCATGCGACTTGGAGATAGAAAAGACATCTATAAATAAAAACGGCAATAATCGGGACCAAAATGCCGAAGCAAAAAGACAAGTGATGCTGTGGGACTACATGGTATATTATAACAAACAAGGTAAAAATGGGAATTTTCAATCACAATTTGTGGGCTCAATTTTAGGTGAATCTTTATAAGGATGTTTTTTTATCTATTATATCTGAATAACGCGAAAGAATGGTATTCTATTATTGTTAATTGATATTGCTAATGTTCATTCAATGTGTAAGTATGAATATATAATATAATACAAATAATTATGTATTCTACATCCTAAAGACAATATATTATATTGTAAAAAAAAGGATATTCGTTATCTATGGGGAGAATTTATTTACTATTAAACCGTATTGCTGCATTTTCACATTAATCGAAACATCGTTTACGACCTCAATGAAGACAGGTTACATATTCATTTATTTTAAAATACAATAATCATACTGAAACTCAAAACCATTACTATCATAATATTCGTTTATTAGTTCATATTATGAAAAAGTAGCATTTTTCAAGATTGTGAAAAGCACGTTGCTTAAAAACTTTTTACAATATTATTTAAAATTCTGATAATTCTAAAAAATTGTTAATATTAAAAGATTTTAACTATTTCGGATAAACACAATGTCGTGATACTGATACACAGTACACAGTACAGATAAAGTTTAAAGATCTGTTTTAAAATATAACACTACAATTTCATTAAAATTACATTAATTATTGCTGTATACTTAAATTACCTCAATTTTGAGATCAAACTTTTGTTCCAATTTTTCCATAGAAAAAAATTTTCGTAAAAATTACATATTTTTGTCATCACTGAGAAAGTATTTTTGCTGAAACGTGTGACATGCATGGTATAATTGTTACTGGGTTAGTACGGGTCTTGAAAGACTGGAAAACTCCTGGAATTGAAAAAATCCATTCCAGCATATCAAGCCCCACATATCAATGTTCCGTTAATTTGAATAATTTTTGGTTTAGGTTAGGGTTACCCATTATTACCCACATCGATTTGATTTTGGTTGATTTTGGTATAATTTTGGGTATAATATGGAGCCCTATATTGCTGTGCAAATTGATTTTTTGTAGTTTCCAAGCAAATGAAAAATAGTGGGCTATACATTTCCTGACCCCTGGAATCCATTTTTATCGGGCCCCGTCTGCACCAAAATTAGATTTCTTAATAATGAACAGATTTTTTTCTCATACTGTAGATTTGTTATGGTGCTGATTTCATTTCTGATGTTATGTATCAAAATTGTGAGTCTCAAGCTCATTAATGGGGGTTCAAGCCCACCAGATAGCCTACTGGACCAGTCAAAATCGATATTTGCAATATTAAACGTATTTTTGACAATTAAATTTTTATTTTAAGGATTTTATATTAAACTAGTTATTTTCTAGCTTGAAATAATCAAATTAGTGATTTGCCAACGTCTCCCATACTTCCAGGTACCTACTCTGCATCCATGACCACCCAATCATATGTTTTTAAATATATTATAACATTATCTAATCTTATTAAGTCATTAGTAAGAGCAGTCTAACTTTTTGTTTTATGTCTACCAGGTAAAAATTGTTTACAAGCTAGTTTCTTTTGATTCTTCATCTACATGTATATGATTACTTCCATAATAGATGCTTTGTATATATCTATTGGTAATATATTATATTCATCCAAAATGTTCATCCAGTTATTTGCTATTTAAAGTTTTTCTTGGTTAGATTGTGAATTTACATGTTTTATGGCATTGGCGTCCATTTAGACAATGTTTCTGTGATCACATTTATGGAGTGCTCATATTAGGAGTGCTCATTCATATGCATGTATAGATGAAGAATCAAACGAAACTAGCTTGTTAACAATTTTTACCTGGTAGACCATAGTACAAAAAGTTAAACTGCCCTTATTAATGATTTAAGATAATGTTAGATTTATAAACATATTATTGGGTGGTCATGGATGCTTGACAAAACACTAATTTGATTTTTTCAAACGAGAAAATAACTATAGCTTTATATGAAATCTTCAAAATAACAATTTAATTGTCAGAAATACGTTTAATATTGCATATCACCGATTTTGATTGGTTATGGATGCCATCTGGCGTGCCTAAACCTCAGGAATGACCTTGGGTCCAAAAAGTGTGATACTATATGGTCAAAAATGAATTCAGCACCATAAAAGTCACCAAAACCTGTTCATTTTTAATTTTGGTGTAGAGCCCCAGGGCCTAAGATCGGTCCAGGGGCCGCTAAAATGAATTCCAGTGTTCCGAAAATTGCTCTAGTGCTCTATTGCTCCAGTGCTCTACTAGATCTGTAAAAAAATCAATTTGCACAGCAAAAGCGCACGGGAGTTATTTTTATGACATATCAAACCGCACTAATATGGGAAAGTCTTGGCATTTAGAAATTTTAATAAATAGTCTTGAAAAAAGTCTTAAAATTTATGAAAATTAGTAAAAGACTTTGAAAATTCTTGTAATTTTTAATGTCCATTATTATCAGTTTGATGATCCAGAACTATATTATGTACCAATTATATTTTTATTCCATATTTCAGTAACTTAACCATTCACATAGATCAATTTTTACATCTTTTATATAATAATATTTATTGTAGGTTTACATTATTTTTGTGCTTGCTGCTTTAGTGTAGTATTTTAATATCACGTAGGAAAAGCAGGTATTTCTCATTGAATCTTTGGAAGAGCTTTTAAAAATTTGGTACGAACCATGTTTTTATTGATTATTTGTTTGTATTTGCAGCAGTTTAATTTTATGTTTTTTTATTATTATTTTTATTTCATTTATATTACTGTATTGTAATTGAATTAAGAAGTATTTTTTATAGGTAAAATAATGTTAACTTCGGGAAGAGAGTTGAAAGTATTGATTCTGTAAATTCAATTTAATTGTTTCGCACTGCTTGAAAATTCGACTTATTTTATTGTAACTTATTTAAAGTCAAATTTTGTATCGATATACTGAAAATACACAGCTTCAATATATTGTTATTCTTCTATAATATAATAGATAAAGTGACATTTTTAATGTCAATACACCCACAAATGAATAAATCAAATGAAAAAAGAAAGATTCTAACAGCAAACGTATCGACGATGTATTCTTCAATGTAATTTTGTTAAAACTAAATTAAAAAGATTATTCGAAACTTTGTTAAATTAATAATATACATTTTTTATTATTTTAATTTGGTTTGTATTTTAGATGTTAATTTTATTTTACTTTTATTACACATTTAGTATTTTATTGAATATTTTGAAATAAATATTATGGCTTTAGTGTAATTTAATGGTTAAAATTATGTTTGTAGACAATTTGAAAAAATAAATTATTCATTTCTTACGGCAATAATACACATTCTCTTATTAATTGTAAATATATAATTTATAAGTTTTTATTACTATTATGATTGTACAATATACTGATGACTAATAGAGATAATTTTGATATTTGCTACTGATGAGTTTACAAACTACCCACAAGCCGTTAGCTTCTCGAATATATCAATTTTATTGTAACAACTATACTTTATTGTGGTTTCTAAAGCAGAACAAACAACGTGGGAAATTATGTGGATGTTATTAACACGTCCTTAAACTAATTACTTCAACTTAGTGTTTATAGTATACTGAAGCGATATTTAAAGTATAATATAATCATAATCACTGCTATATAAGATTTACTTGTATAAGTGTTGACTATTTATATTATATAAATTAGCATTCAAATTTACAGAAAAATGCAATCTTATACATTATTTTGTTGCCTGTTTCATGTCAATTTTGATGTAAATTTGAATAAATTAAGATAACTTTTAAAGATTGTTTTATTTAATAAATCGATATGGTTTTGAAGCAATTTATTTTTCATATAATAATATTAGTAGCATTTCCCGATCATAATGAATCATCTGATTGATGACGTTTTCATACATTTCCCGATCATTATGAATCATCTAATTGACGACGCTTTTATAACTAACAACCGGATATCATATAAAACTTTGCATATAGCAATAAAAGTATTTGTTCATATAGCTACCTAACATAAAAAATTCTGGAATTTAACGTTGTATTCGTATATACATTTTAAAATAATTTATTTAAACTAATCCTTTACTCGATCAACTGCTTATTTATCACGCTCGTTATTTTATCTATTTATTCTTTAGATAAATTTAAGGAAATGTTGTTTCTATTACCAGCCAGGATAAAATGCATTGATGTATATAATGCATTTTATAGAATTCTTATATATTTTAATATATTTTAATATATTCTTTAAAAACTAAGATTAATAGCCACCATTTATACGATCCTTTGGAAATCAAATATATTTTTGATAATATGAAGTTTCCACTTAAAAATTAATGCCTATACCTACTGCTTATTAAAATGTCAGTAAAATCTTGCTAATTATTACCATTTTTCAAGGCCCGATTTTTTTACTATGTAAGACTGTCGTCTAATTTGGAATTCGCTTAATTAATACATTCGATAATTATTACGACCTATGTCCGCACATTTTAATATTTATATCTCTAATTAATAAATTCTTCAATTATTCTTTTGTTGCTTGTACAACATTAAATATTTTGAATAGTTTGATAAAAATAAAATATTTGGTTTTGTACCTAAGGGGTGAAGTCCTTCCCGAAGCATTATTTAAAATGTAATGTAATAAATATTTGCAATTGCAATAATAATTATTTTAATGAGGTATTTAATGCATATTTAAAAATTTTACTTTGGTATTTTAAAATAATTTATTAGTTAGCAATTCAAATACGAAGTGTATACTATATACTAGATATACTAGAATTTATATATGAAAATTGTTTGTATAACGAGGGCGACATATTAGTGAATATCGTGAGATACTTCAGGAATACCTATAGTAGTTGGGAAGTTACGATAGAATATAGCCAAACCGGAGTAAGTTACGACGGAATATAGTGGAATCGAAGTTATTTTTAAAAAAGTATTAAAAAAAACAATACTTAATAACAAACAAAAAGTTATGTATTATTATGAAATCTTATGCACAGTTCTGTTAATGTACAATACAATCAATGATTTGATAAGTTGTTCGATAATTAATTAATACATTTTTTGGAATGTAAAACAAATGTATTAATAAATTACTATGATTAATACATTCATTAATTAATACATATTTGCCTAGCACAATTGGTGTATTAATTAGCGGGTGTATTCTGTATTAAAATTGTAAAGAAATACATCTTTATATTAGTATATAGAGGTACAATATGTATTTGACAGATAGGCGATTTGCAATATTGTCATCTTATCAATGATATCATACATTGAAGGTTTCTTTTCGAAAAAATTTACAAATCGTCGGTTTAATTATTTAATAAATAAATAAATAATAAATTTATCGAATAAATTTTTAATTTGAGTTTAGTTTAGTTTAGCTTGATTCAACGTCTCGGTTTATTGACAAAATGGGCTACAGATGTATTGACGTATTTAGTTAAAAAATTATTTGACCACGTTTTTGATATTTTTAAAAATAAAGATATAATAAACGAACAGTATATTGGTGCAGCAATTACTCTTTCAATAAATTCATGTTTGCGATGTGAGAATTATCGCATTTCAGTTTTTGTGTATGTGTAATGTGTAGCCTAAAAGTAGTACATATTTTGTGTGCTAATGAATTGATTCTTTAGGTCATTGTTGATATGATACATTTAAAAATAGCTTTCCTTACAACTTATAGCCCTGCCAAGCTTTCAGCTATTTGGATATTTACCGATAGCGACTTTGTTCTAGCCAAGATCTGGTTGCCAATGCCAACAAATTATTCTGTTATATGAAAGTAGTAAACTACGATTATTAATTGGGGTATGTAGGACTCAGCACAGGAATACTTCATACATACATATAATTAAATTTGTATTTTGAGAAATGTGTTACATTTTAATTACCTATCCTCGAGCAGATTGCATATCAAGTTATACATTGGCTCAAATTCTTAAGAGAAAGGGTTAACTTAGTTCAACTATAGCTCTGAAATATGTTGTGGTTTTGTAATATGATAACTATCCAGCAAAACGAAAAATGGTAAAAAATACTATTTTCATAAAAGAAAATGCTATTTTTTACTATGCTTTAAAAAAATGGTATTTTCTTCTTATAAAAATAGTATTTTTTAATATTTTAGATTACAATTTTTTGATTTTTAAAGTATTTTTTACCATTTTTTTAAAAAAATACAAAACTTAGCATAATTTAGTCCTTTATGAAATTAGTATTTTTTACCATTTTTCGTTTTGCTGGGTAGTTGTCATAATAAGCAAATTTATTTGTATTATTTTCGTTTTTTTAATTTAATGATTTTTTTAATTTTTGGCCGTGCAGTATGTATATATACATTTTAATATTTTATCAGGTTATAGTTGAACCTAGTCTTGGTCAAACTCTACCGGGATGGATTCCTAGAAGACTAGGTGGAGGTCTTGGTGGATGGAAAGAATCTGGACAGCTCCGCTTCGGAGGTCGGGCAAGACCCTTCCGTAAACCGATTCTCACTCAACAACCATCTTTCAATTGATTAAAGATGTATTGTTTTCGAATTTATCGTCAATATAGCTTCTTTAAGTTACCGATAGAATGTTGGAACATACTCTTGGATCAAATTATGTAGGCTCATATAGTTTTCTCTATATTCTTATTGATAAATCATTGTAAATTTCGTATTCGAAGGCAAAATATTGTTCAAATGTAATAGGAAACCAATGTATATGGTATTATGTATAAATATAAATTGAAAGCTATATTATATAAATCTTACAGTAGAATTATTTAGAGTTTGTTCGTCTGTTTTTTAAAAATATGTTGCTAACTAATCTGAATGATTTTTGTGTATATAGGTACAAAGTAATTGTAAAAAAAACATTTTATTATAATTATTTTTCAAGGACTAAAAATATATTCTTTTTAAAATTATTCCATTTTTTCTATTGATTTATGTTTTTTGTTTTGTTATATGTTTGTATATTTCTGTTTTCAACTTTTCTCGTTTTTTTAATACATAATCGAGATTTCTAGAGTTTTATTTTCGTGGAATCATGAAACTCTTGAGGCAATTACCTCATTTAAAAGTCAATTTATGCAAATTATATTTGGCCACATTAAAAGTTTCGATAAAATGATGGATGTTTTAACATTTCAGTTTCAGTTAAGTTTATCATTATTCAAATTAAATGTTATTCATATTTTGTATTTTAAATAATTATTAAATATTTTGTTGAAAGTTTTCTTTTATTTTATATATTAAAGTTAAAAGGAACTATTTTAATAACGGATATAGATATATATATATATTGTGATATGGTGTGGTGTATTATATGTATTATATAGTCATAATTTTGGCATTATATACCAATACTGAATATGTGAGAAAATCTGAAATATGTGCGTCCGGCTTCTTTATTGTTTTCGAAAGTCTTTAGTAGGATGAAAACATGCGGTTAGATGTTGTTTAATTTTCTGGATCAAGTATCATTGAAGTTGTTCACTCTTAAATGTATATTTTGTATAAACTGGTGGGCGGAAACTTTGGTCCCGGAATATTCGGCCCCGAATATATCTAATCTAACCTAAACATCCTCTCTAACTCTTATTTTACATACCTTCTTGTTTACGCACAGTCGGTTCACATGGATACATTTTTTTTTAAATTATACGGAATAAAATAATATATACACGATATATTACTATAGAATCGGACGATTATTACGAGATTACGCAATATAGTATTGTTTTGGAAGTTATTGTTACGAAAGTTATGGTAATAAGCAATATTATAGAAACAGTTGCACAACCTTATTAGGCTGTTGACCGTATACCTACTACACCAGCCCTATATTTATTAATAATAATATTACCTATATAAAATTATATAATATACTTCATAGTTTAATAATACATTGAGACCGAATGTTCCGAAATACACAAGGACCAAATATTCCGGCATTCATCATGACTATTATATGATTAATTATTTAAAATTCAACGCACGTTAAATGTAGCTGTGGACTTTTACTATTTATGCATTTATCACAGAAAAGTTCTCTTCGAAATATCATATCTATAAAAGCAAGTTAATTAGTATAAAATAATCGTTTACATTTATTTATAAATCTATTATTTTAATTTAGAAGACCAACATTTTCGTCTTTTCGCAGAAATTTACTCAATACACATTTTGGAAACATTTTATCTCGTTATATAGTGGCGATAATATATATATGAAATGTTCTTTTAATATTTATTTAACTTTATAATAGGTAGGTACGTGTTCTGTGGTTTCAAACATCCGCCTATTTTGTCTACATATTTTTAAATAATAATTTATACTTCTACAATGTCATGGGCGGTTAAAGTACGCGGCCATTTGCGGGCGCCAAAAACTTGAAATTCTACAATTATTGTAATTAAGTTTTTATTTAAATTTTTAATTAATAGCTAAAATATCTAATTCTGTATTTTAAATAAATCTTAAATTTCTCTTAAATATTTCTTAATAAACCCACAATATTGAAGTGGGTTTAAGTGCATATTGAGAAACTGCTATATAGGACTGTCCTGGATATTGTTTCTTTAATATTTTTTTAATACTTTATGAACTTAAAACTAACTTTTGTATTACAACATCATATTTCCAGAATTTTAAAGTAAGTATAAGTATAACTTAATTATAAGTCACAATTTGCTTCCAAAAATGTTCTTGGACGATCTCTATAATATACAAGGATTATTGCGATAATAATATATCCACGGACAGTAGCTGTTAACCATATTACGTCACTGAGTCCATCCTGACCTTTCACTTAACCTCCACGTTCTAGTATATTCTTGTTATTAAAAGTTTGACCATAGTATATGTGTTATAGGTGCGCACTTTCATAGGTATGTGTTGTATATATTACAGCTCTATAATATTTACCGCGTTGATTCTTTCTATATATATTTAAAAGCTGAGTAAACACATTTGTACTTAGGTTTTCTTGAGACTATAATGGCAAATCTTTCTACCTCCATTGATAATCAATTGTTAGTATATTAAAGTACATTAATATATTAAACGGGTTTAACACTTAGTCTTTTTCATCATTTAACATTATATTGTAAATTGTTTAATTAGATTCGAGAACACTATATGCATCAAATCTGAAGTACTAACAACTGATTGATTAATCGATTTATTTGAATACTTATCTATAAGCTCAACATCATCTATTTTCCTATAAAAATATTCGTGGAATTTGGACCACCCAATTCACGTTGTAGCTATAACTGTAATATTGTAGATTTATTAAGTGAGTGAGTATATATATTGTGTATTCAACCTGTCATCTAAAATAAACAGCCTTTTTGTATTCTTAAATTGAATATATGAAATGTGACATCAATTTAGGACATATAGTAATAATTTTTTTAACTTTCAACATATCCATTCTGTTTGTTTATGTATTTTAAAATTAAAACTATAAATTGTTATAGCAAATGTGCAAAATAATTATACAAAATTCTAAGGTTTATATACAACTTGAGCAATACCAGGATTATATAATAAATATTTCTATGATTTGCGCCTATAGGTTTGTTTGTCCCTGAAAACGAAAATATGACTATAAATAATTTGTTAAGACTTTGATCGATTTTTATAAAAATATATAAAGTTTCGGATACACTAATATTTACATATCCATTAGAAATTCCCAAATATATGTGTTTTAAAATGGAAATCATAGAAATCTATTAACATGAAATTAGCATGTAAAGTAAGTGTATGTAACCATTAATATCGTAATAATATTTATCTAAATCGGCAACCTTAAGTAAATTTTGTCTGTAAAAAAAGGGCAAAAAGAAAAAATCCTGTTCGGTCCATAATTTTAAAATAGAACTGAAGCAGACCAAATCGGTCAATATAACTTTCCACCGATGTAATTCTTTTAATTTTATATATTTATTTTGTCCTCGGCCCACACATATTTTCCTTTTAATTAATCATCCAATGTGGTTTATAATGTCTGTAGACATCAATAAATATCTATAACAACATGAAATTACAAAACCTCTATCGTGTATAACGATATTCTTATATATTATAGGGTGCAGTTTGAAAGGTGAGGTCAACTATCTAACGTTTACTCAGTTTCGATGAGTGCACGTCCCATTGCCGTAAGACGCTATATAGCACTGCATATTTATATAATAAACAGTCGAAAAGCTATGTTACCATTTTTACAGCTGCAGTATATTTAATAGCCGCAACTCGCTCTGGTCTCCGGACACACACACAATCTCGATATATATTCGGTTTAATTTTAGGGACATCTCACTATAGGTCTAGTCGCTAGTTGATTGTTAACGGGGCTTGAATTATGAACAACAAATTGGAAATTATCATCGTGTTAATAATGCACTGAAATACATTGACTTTGTATTTCTACGGTATATATAGTTGATTAATGAATTATGACAATGTCTGCGTATAAACTATGGCGGAGAGGCACGTGATAAAAGTAGAGTAAAATATAAAAATTGTTAATCGTTTTACCTATAATATATACGCAATGTCTATTTGGTATTAATATTCAACATCGTAAGCATCAATAACATCTGAGTATATATATGTATATAATACATGCAACAGAATTTTATATTATATGTTTGACTGTTATTTAATAGTTAGTTTTTATATATATGAAGACAATATTTACTCTTATTTGTAGATATTGTATCAAATTTATTCTCAAGATTTGAGAAGTTTTGTTTGCGTAGTGTGACAAGGTCCACAAATTGCCCCAATTCGGGGAAACATTAGTCGACTACAAAACACTTTTCAAAGATGACCGCCATTGTTAAAACTATAAAGAATTTTTTTCACATATTTAAGAGACATTATATAAATGCCACGACCACCCAAATGGACTTATAATCATATTTTACTGTGAATGCTCACACAAAAAAGTTTTATAAAAAAGTCGTAAGAATCAAGGATATTTAAATGTTCGCGGGGTATTGAACTATAATATGTGTATCCATATAAGTATAATTTATGAGACAATTATATATAAATTACAATTGTATAATGGATTATACTCATGCACAAACCTTATATATAAAATGTTTTCAATTAAGCGACGATTAGATATATTTAAATTTGACAATTAAAATAGATGTATAGATAAAATAATTATACTAAACATTTTTATATATGCAATCTAAGTTGTTTACTAACTGATTTACTATAATTTAGACTTCTTTTATTGAAACTTTAAAGAAGTTTTTTATGTTCCGATGACTATTGATTACATTTATGTCACAATATATAATTTAATTATAAACAACCCAAGTTATAATTGGCCACTATATTAAAAACTTGCATTATATTTAATCCAATTCAACTACTGTACTACTTTCCAGATTCAGAAAGGTAAAGAACCCGCCCGCCTCTAAAAACTATCACGCTGAGCAAGAACTACAAAATACAGTGAGAGTTTTGAGATCTACCGAGTTAATATAATAATACACAGACTCTCTAAACTGTTGAGTGCTCGTAGTCGGCGGTGAAGTCAGGTGTCTTTGAAGTACTGCAGTTGTGTGCTCCAAGAAAAGACTTGATTGACACCTTTGCTCGCGGTTCCAACTCACTTGGGTGGTCTTTCTCCCTCTCTCTCTCTCTCCTTAAACTCATTCTCTTCTTATATGAGAACATTCTCTGCTGTCTAGCGGCACCTCTCCCGCTCTCACTGACTTTGTCGCTGAGCACAGTACACATTGCTTCACTGTACTATAACAATCCAGAGGCGGGCACATCTCGACTTGTGCCATTTCTGACAACGACACTGGTTCGTCAGAGACAAAGCAGATATAGTGTGTGAGAGAAAGAGAGAGAGAGTATAGAACAGACAGACAGCGTCATTGCAGCATAATCTCACACAATTGGTCGCATTCCATGACGAAAAGTGTTGTATATGAACTGAGTATTTTAGAACCAGGCTGTGGAAAAGAAAGGCAAGCACACATTATATGATTATGTTAGCACCGTTCAGTACACTTTACCCGCGGAATTTGGCGTAATAGAAAAGAAGCTAAATTCTCCGCAAATTTTTGCTTGCGTAAAGAAGAAATCAGATTGAGTTGTTATTGTTGTGCATGTGATTGTGATTGTTTATTACTAATTCATTTTGGATTAGAGTGATTTTTGAAACCAATGTTTTACTCCTTCACATGGCCTAAATAAATGATTGGCCTTCGTTATCAGCGGCCAAAATATATTAGTGCCGACAAAAAGAGAAAAACTATTTCTTTTAACAAATAACAATTCAGAATTTGGAATTCTACTCTACTGCTTGCTTTTCTTCGTATTCAAATAACTTCTGAATTCTTATTTGTTACTCTTGACCACACAAACAATATATTTATTCTTCCTTCGGAAAATCAATCAAGCAATGCCCTTTTCTTTACTCATGTCGACACTTGCATTTTTGTTTCTTGTGACAGTTGTTGCTTGTATGATTCCTGCTGGTGGTGAGAGTCAAGATTGGTTGGTGATGAAAAGGAGGTCAGTTAATCCACCATGGTATAAAGGACCGTCATTTCAACAGCCCAAAACTCCACCTTGCCATTGTAAGTGAATAGCATTCTGACTAATCCTAACTATCTCTATTTCTGAATATTATTATTGCTAATTATTTAAATAATCGAAAATTATCTGACAATTTCAAATCCTTTAATTCTAAATACTACCAAAATATTACCCCAAATAGCTAATGAGGGATAATATATAATTTACTAAATAAATAAGATAATCTTTTAATTTCTTTAGTGTTATATAGATATTGTAGATAAGATTATTAGATTGTTGAAATTATAAATATAAAAATTATTGTATTTATCGATTATAATTATTATTTTAAATTTCATGCTGTCAGTGATAGGGTAAAAAATTTATTGCGTAAATGTCCACTTATTTTTTTGAATATTGATTTTTTGTTATTTTAAATTACTTGAATATCTTTGTGAATAAAATTACAGAGAATAAAAGAAACCAAAAAGCTTAGTTAATGATGACATTATTATTTCTATATCTGCAGCTTGTTTTAAATATAACCGATTATATTATGACAATTTAGATCATTTAAATTGTGGTATAAATAACAATACGTAAATGACAATAATAATAAAATAAGCTTATTATGATTGCATTATAGTAAAGATTTGTATCATAATAAAGAATAATGTAATCCTTTGTGAACATGCATTTAAAGTATGTTTATTTAAGAATATATACCGCTTTGTGAATCATGACTTTAATGAATGAAATGAAATCGATCTCCACACAAATCAGAGCTATATTTCTGTCAAACACGAAAATTGTGTGCATTGTAGGCTGCTTTGCCTTTTGTTTATCCAAGTTATCGATTTTGAATCAATTTTCATTCGAACACTAAAGATTTTTACAGCTTTAAGTTATAACATTAAGTTTGGAATTTAGATTAAATAATTTGAAAATAAGTACCTACATTATCCATTTTTATAATGTCAAGAATATTATAATTATTACATAATAATATTTGAAAAAATTGATTTGGAAATTCATGGTTCTGTTAGGTATTCTAGGTATATTTATACTTCGGATATTGAAACTAAATTTCAAGGGTATAAAAACATGACCAGGGCAAAGGTTAAAAGGCTATATTGATTGGCATTTTAAATGCTATAACAAAGGACACACAATAATTGTCTCCATATAGTAGAAAATCGTTTTTTATTCTTACAATATAAAATATCCTTTATGCTCGAAAATCGATTAAACCCACATGCATGTATTATACATAATATTGTGTATTACATAAGCCGATTATATGTTATCAGTTCCTGTTCCTTATATATATTTATAGTTTTGTGACTAAATATATTGTATCCTGAGGTTGCAATGTATCATAACTATTTTATATTTCACTATGGTTGACCTTAGCCGCTTATCTGAATAGGGGTAGTTGGTGTGTATTGTATAAACCGTTGTTGTATAGTCATATATTAGCGATGTGATTAATAAAGGTCGTTTCAATCACTGTAGACAGATTACTTGATTTAAGTTTAACATTCTTAAATTTGTGATTTACTTCTCACAAGTATCGTTCGTAATTTTATACTCTATCTTGTTATGTCCGAATTATTGTCCAATGATGTTTAAGAATTGTCAAGAAAGTGTCACTTGGGTATTAATTAAACTGTAATATAAATGGCAAATACTTCCTTTTTCTTTAAATTAAATTGATAGGCTGAATATGCAGTCTATCCCAGCAATCACTGTCAAATAGAATAACATGTAAAACTAACACAATAGATTGTATCATAACTTTATGCATATAACGTTATTTATTTTAAAATGTATTTGAGGCATGTTAATGACTTTATACATTCATATTCATAAAATCTGTACAAGTACCCCTTTTCAACCTTTTTAGCTTTCCAAAAATTCGCGAAAATATAAAATATTGTATTTTTTTAATAATTATTATTGAAAAAAACATTTTTTATATTATTATATTTTGTTTATTTAACCTTATTTCTACTTTTATAATTATGCAACTGTTTATAGTTATTCATTCAACACTATTATAATATCAAAAATTAAAGTCCTTATTTCAAAAATAGTACACATGTTTTGAGATATTTACATAAAAAGAAATCTAATTTTTTCAAAATGTATATATCAGTTATTATATTTGACATATTTTCATTATTTAAAATAACTCTAATAATCATTTTTGTTATTGAAGTTTTTATTTATCAAAAACATTCTACCAATTTCATTGCATAAACTTTTTTAATATCAATTTATGTTAAAATTTCTAGTTTTTAAATTTGCAATCCCCATTTGGTGATCTTATAATATTCTTTGTTGTTTTTGTAATACAATATTACCGGCAACTACTACATTGTAATCAGATATATTTGTCTAATTATCACATATATTAATACATGCACTATCTATAATTATTGCACTCGTAAATAATGCCTTTGCATTATATACATTCGTCAAGAAATTACTATAAAAAAGGTTATTCATTTTTATACTGAATAATAATAATTATTTATTTTATCACAACTCTGTATAAACAATCAAAGTGGAATATATGAATATCAAAGATATTATTTTAAATCTTAATTTGACGAATTTGCGTCTGTTCAGAATATACTTAAAACTAGTTTTCTCTGCAGTGGTGATGTAAATCGATTTGCTCCAGTATAATTTTTCGTGACATTCTCGATGGAAGCATTTATCTTTCCGGGATTAAGTTGGAAGGTTTTAAACTAATTATATCCGGGCTTAACGGAGGAAGGCAATCGAAAATTGTATATCGATAACATATTTTCTCAATGTTTTATGAATAGCTATAATTTTCACTATCACTATAACAATTTAAAATTATCTATTTGAGCAAAGTATGAAGTATATTGATAATTTTATATAATGATAGTTAACTCTAAATGTTTTTTTTATAAAAGTTTTTATGTAAAAAGACATACTGCAACCGATAACAGAAAACCCAAACATTAAATTTATAATTTGTTCAAATATATTTTATGAGTGGACGTCAAACAACAAAGTATTATACCTATCACCATTACTTATAAATATTTCAATCGTTACAGTTCATAAATTTCTCCATATAGTGTCAAAAACACTGTATAAATGCTTCTAATGAATTCCGTTCCATATTTCTATTTTAAAATGTATATATATTAGTCGTTTCTATATCAAAATGATTAATAGATTGAAAATCTAAGTAACTTTTATTTTTTTGTGATTTATGAAATTCTCCCTTTTGATAATGGAAGAATTGATTCATTTAAAAATATATTTTACTTCTAATGGTACAATTTTTAATACTTTAACTATCCAATCTTTTCTCTTTGATACACTTCAATCGAGACGTTACTTTGGCTCCCATAATTCTTTGTATTATTTCCAGTGTTTTAGATTATTTATTTTGCATAATTTAAAGTCCATTCATCTTTTTGTTATATAGTTAAAAGTAGCCAATATTCTAATATAAGTTTTATACGTAGAATAAAATTATCTTTTAGTACTCATTTTGTATTGATTTTTCTAAAATTTAACTGATTTGGTCTTTATAAAATAAACAAAATTAGATTAAGCTATATTATAATATAAGATCTGCTGAACAAGCGCCTTACGATAAGTCAAACTATATTTACGACTGTATCCCTTCTATTCCGGCTACAATGAAATCATAATACGAATAAGATTACTTGTCAACAGTCAAAAATATAATTAATTGTTTTAATAAGTCTCCTATTAATATACTATACTTTATAGAAGGCATTGGAAAATTTTGTTTTTGCGCATCAAATTAAGTGTCAATTTTTAAAAACGAAAACATGATTTAAGATTTAATTATTACTATAAATAAAAAATATTTTGTATATTTACTAAATTGAATTATAATATCTCTATCAATTAAAATCATTAAATGTATAATAATTAAATATGTTTTTGTTTTATTTATTTATTTTCGCCATTAATATTAAATAATTATGGTAACACTAAATTCATAGATTTTTCATTCGCTATTTGTCTATAATGTTATAATAATTTTAATGTAATGTGTATTGTGTATAACATGTAATGGACGAATTCAACTTCATTTTAACCCTGCATATTTTATAGTTGTTGCCGCAATTAAAGATTGTATGAATTTTCTATTTTGTACATTATTTTGTCCATTATTATTATATTCCATTGTTCCTGTTTTGTAAATTATGACAGATTCAAAACTGCAATTCAGCTCTCAACTGCACATCATTACACTTAAGTTTACACCTCAACGAGTCAATGAAATTATCGGTTTCCTATTTGCGTGTACTCTCAATTATTAATATATTTTGAATACAAAACAATAATGTGCACCCTATAGCTAAATTTTTATTACTGTTTGAAAACGAATTATAATTAGTTTTATTGAGTTTAAGGATTAGAGAAAATTTATATTTTAAAACCTTAGACGTTTTTAAAGACTATAAAGTAGATATTTATTATAATGTAGAACTAAATAGTTATATCTATGAATGCTCATTCGATCTATAGCGCTGGATTATGAAGTCTGCTGATGAGCCCTACAGAACGAAGCAATAAGAATTCCCTTCGCCGGGTGTCAGTATTGCCTATAGACTTGTTATAGAATATTTTACGTCTTCAAGATAAAAGAACTCTGAATAATTTAATTGTATTCTGTTGCATTATACATTTAAAAAAAATTGTCTATTATTCAATAAATTAATTTTCTAATAATTAAAAAGAATTTACTAATATAATGTTTTCGATATTTGGTTATAATTAATTGTTATATTCTATAATTTAGTGTAACAGACGTTCTGTACTACATTTTGAAATAATAAAATTTTGTTGTTTGCTCTGATAATTGTTTATATACCTATAAGTTCACAATTTCGGATGATTTCGGACACTTTCCAGACTGATGAAAAGAATTAAAAATAACATAAAAGTGTTGTACTCAGTAATAAAATCTTTTTAGTATAAAATTGGAGAAGAATTCTATAAAAGTATGAATATTTCAACTAGAATCACCCAACAGTCTTCTTTCCAGGATTAGTTTTTAATTTATTATCGAATTAATTTTTGATGTTTTGTTATTGCGTGTTATTGTCTTCCTTACTGCAGAAGTCAACTTAGTTTAAAATTCGAC
>JAUZNC010012451.1:0-18543 GCA_034780395.1 Vannuccia rotundouncinata | reverse complement strand
TTTTTTTTGACAGCTGTTATACGAACAATTATCTTTTGTTTATTCAAGTTAACTTTATAATATAGGAATTATAATTATATACATTATTTTCACAATTATAAATATAAGGGAGGTTTTATTAGAACAGTTTATAAAAATAAGTGTGCACTATTTCAGTAAATTATTTTCTCTTAAAATATAATTATTGCTATTAAATTTGGCTTATATAAAATTACATATTATAATTAGCCTATACATCCTTCCTCTATATCATTTGCTGCAGATAAAAGTAATTAAAAAATTCAATAGAAAACATTTAGTCGTGAAGATAATTTTATATTTTAAAACTTTAAATTATTTTAAGAATTATTTTTTCAAATGGTTTAATTGTAATTTAATATTGATTAACAATTTAATTGAATGAAATTCGTTGATGTATTACGTTAAAAGTTCACATGTTTTGTTGTAACTGGTGCAACCATTATTCACTTTTAATACACGTCCTATACTTTAACTAAAAAGTTGTATTTAGCGAATATATTTTCGGTTATTCGAAGTTAATTTGATTTGTTATGCACACATTATTGATAGGTGCATTGGGTCAATTATACTAAAAACTATATTTTCAATTGTTTCACAAAATTATGAAACTGCAGGTTGTAAAATTTTTAGAATTCTTTGATTCTGTTAATTTAAAAATGATACAACGAAAAGTGAAATTTATCTATCAACTTTTTATTATTCCATTTACAAATTGTAAGTAATTAATGAACCGTTTTTTCTTATGACAGTACTCAGACACCAAGCCCACATACAATGGAAAAGGCTTCGTGAAAAAAAATTTCCTCGTTGTGTACGCTATATGAAAGAGAAAAGAAAGGCACTCAAACGATTGCGTCAAACGATTAAACCTGCATTTGTCTCTGAATCTAAGTTGAACGACGCTGCAGAGAGACGTGTTATAGCGAATGGGATATTTCGAACCTTAGACATTAACAGTAAGTTGGTCTTTCTTGTTGTTAATTCCACTGTTCCAAATTCTTATTGTCAAAATGAAGTATATATTATGCTAAATACGTTTATTCGTTTTGAAAATTACCATTATTATAAAATAAATTCAGGTTTGTGTATTTTTCCAAAATTGAAATATCAAGTTTGGACTGTAGTCTATAAAGTTTTTTTTATATATTATTTTCTAAACATACATTTATAAACTTTTAGTGGCTTATGAATTTAGCGGTTTTGAAACTTTTCAGCGGTTTTAGTCTGGTTGTATTACTATATTTCATCCTTAACAATGGTGAACAATATTAGATTAGGTATTTAAGCCCTAGATGGAAGATAAATTCTGTTAAATGTTTCAATAGATAGCATTATTTATATTATATTATTTGCTGTATATATGATTCACATTTTATCAGTTGTATTGCAATTCTTTTGTAATCAATACTTCATCGTTTTACCAATTCTTTGCATATATCGATTGTTGAGTTTATGTTGATGTTTTTAAGAGATAACAGAATCATCTTTTAATAGATGAATTAAGTATTTTTTATAACATATAACGTTTTATAACATATCATTTAATATATTATATGGGTTTTGTACTTTAGATGGCTCGCACTTATATTCAAAGTCGTTCATATTATATTATATTATTCTAATGATATTTATTTTTAAATATGCCAATGTTTCAGAGAAGCATATTATATAATAAGTATAGAAAGGAAATTTAAATAGACACTGAATATTATTACACCCCAATATAAATATATACAATTATAAATTTTAAACATATTTCGCCATTGACACAAAAAAACATTAAAATACATCACTTTTTGATTATTTCTATGACGTAACTACCACATTAAATAACATACATAGAATATTATTATGGCAATATATAGGTTAAACTTGAAGGTTTTAGAACTCTTTTGATACTATAAGGATTCAAAATCTATTGTAACTGTCTTTGGTCAGTTGACATAGGGTGTCTGTCTGTGTGTCTATAAGTGTCTATCTTTAATAGTTTGTCACCTGCGCATCCCCACACTGCTTCACAATTGCAAAATTCTATTTATTTTATCGGTTACTGCTGGAATGTTGATCACCATATAATGTCATTGACATATTTTTGCCAATATGCGATCATCCAGTTACTTGAATATATCTTGTATGCCGTAAATAACCTAAATATGGGTTATGCTAACTCAAGATTTATTTAAAAACAGAAAGAAATATGTTTGTTCCACAATTATCGTCATGGAAACTTCGAAATATATATTGCTGAAATGAGGTTGAGGAACAACAAACTATCAAAATTATTATCAAGAAGTTGGTTAAGACGAAATCATAGAGTGCAGCAGTTATCTTGGCATCAAAAGAGTCCAAAGGGTCCAATAACCCCACGGGTATAATATTGAAATAACTAGTGGTTTCATATGCTTTGCATTTGTATGATGGCATTGTAGACGCATTTATATCTGCAATAAAAAAACATTTGTTCAAAAGATATTCCCATTAAGTTGATCATCATTAAGATGCTATAGATGTTGTGCAGATATCCAGCCTATATCATTTCATCCTCTAAAAATCCGTGAATTATTGCGAAGAATTTTCTGTATTGATGTATAACGAAGAATATTTAATTCTGTATATAATTTATAATTAAGATAAATAATTTATGTCGTTTTACTAAGTTTATACTAAAAACTTTATACCAAATATATATCTAAAATAGCTGAAACTCGTTCTAATTCAGTATATTATTAATTTAGTATTCGTTGTTGTAGCAAACAGTGATATCGATCGCATTGGAATATTATCAAGAAGCTTCAGTATTTTATCATTCGAAAGCGGCTAATTCAAATGGCAATTATTAAATAATTCAATTTAATCGCTTCAATTTAATTTTACTATCATATTAATTTTAAAATTAATCATTATATATATCAATGAATAATTAAACAATTATTATTATATAGAAAATATTATCCAAACTTTTAGAAAAAGGAAAGAAAAAGTAGATTGTAATTGTAAAAGAATTGAATTAATAATATCTCCAATTTAAGTAAACATCGTACTAATGCCGTGCAGTTTAATTATTAATCTGCACTGGTGATTATTTTAATCAATTTTCTTGACTTTTTTTCTCATAAAATGTCGTCAAATTTGGAATTTTCCATAATTTTCACCAAACTGTTGGAATCTGAAATGTCTTGAAAAAAGGGTAGTTTACAATCGAGGCCACAGACTACATAAACAGACGAATTTTGTCATCTTAAAGTGTGTTAGTTTCAAAATCTATATCAAAGGCGGATGCAGGGGTCCACATCGCCCGGGTATGCCATTATCTCAGGTCTGGTCTGCCTGTGTGGCTCGTACTAGTTTACATTAGTATTTCTATTGATTTAAATTGTAATGTGGAGTTTTGTGCAGTTAAAACTGTCTATGCAAAAATCCGCATAATGGAGAGAGAGAGAGATTAAAATAAGGTACCTAGATATATATCTAAATATCTGTACCAAATATCTTTTTGTGGGCTTTGTCATAAATGTTAATTTTTATATATTAAATATATTTGTTTATAATTTATATTAATAAAAAATTATTTAGATTTCCTATTGACATCGATTTCGTACATCACTAGACTATAATACATGTTAAAATCTACGTGACAAAAGTATTTATATAACAGGAGTTTATTCAAATTCCAAAAACATTAAATTGTGAATGTTTTCTTGTAAAATACTAAAAATGATAAGTTTCGGATAAAAAAGGCATTCTCTTTATTTCACATTTTTATGAAGATTTAATCATTCAACTAAATACAAAATGATATTGTAGGTATTGCCTTATTTTTAATAATGAATCTATTTTTAAAAGTTTATCAAAGCGTGACTGAAATGTGATAAAACGGAAAAACTGAAAAGTCAAATAACTTATTAATCATCCTAAACACAAATGGCAATTACAAAATTTAAAAAAGATGTGATATATTGATGTAAAAACACAGAATAATTAACATGGAACAGCTGACTTCTTGAACCAAATTCGACAAAAATTATTCAAGTAATGTAAAAGAACTTTCTTCTTTAATTAGACGTAAATTAAACTTTTGGAGCTTTCACGTTTTTAAAATACATTATACTTTCTGTATCTAGACTCATCTATCCATAAAATTTGAATTTCTATAAAGAATATTGCTCTAGATTGGATTTTTATCCGAATATTTAATTTGATTAACTTTTAAAAACTTTTGAACAGTGATTTTAAAAGAGATAATGAATTTCAGAATATCGGTCATTGAATCTTTTTTTCAATAATAATAATAATTATTTCCATCTTATTAATGATGTTCATTATAGAAATGATTTCAGTATATTTGATATGCATAACAAATTGCATAACAAAGAAGAAAAAATAATGTACGAAATAAATAAGGATTAAAATATTTTCTTCATAAAATTGAGTTCATTGTATAGTTTATGAAGTTAAAAGGACACCTTTTATATATCACACTTATTGATTAAAATAATTATTGTCACAAATGTCAATTGAGTATTTCGCATTTTATGATGATTCACATGAAAGCTTATTTAATTTAAGTTCACACGGATTAGAACCAATTAAAAATTTGCGGTAACATATATACACATAGGTATCCATTATTTAAAATAACTTTCAAGTATGCCCTCATACAAAGAAGGTGTTTCCAAGAGGAAATACCTCTCGTGCTGTAACCATATATACGTATGTCTAGTTACTATAGCATTAATATGTAACCTTCTAGTGGATTCCTTTCGTTTGTACGTCACAGTGAGACGTATAAAACGTGATGTAATTAGATTGTGTGTCTCAAATTGATGAGTCTAAAATAGACAGCTTATTATTATAAACATGGTTCAATGAAAGATATAATTTAAAAAGAATTTTTGGTTTACATAGTGCTATACCCCTTTGATAATTAATGCATTTACACTTGCTGTATTTGTCCAATCATTTCTACAATCCTATAGGAATCTTATAAGACAGGCAAGCACCTAGCTTATCAATATATATATATTGTTTCCGACAAATTTATTGACACTATCGGTCATTAGCTGGCATTCTTCTTCTGATGGTTATACTTTGGATCTATCTCGTCATGGTTTCATGATCTCAGGGAATGTCATTTATTCCCTGTCTAAAATATATATAATGCAGCAATCAGACTCCAGGGTAGACAAAAGCTTTTGACAATAACTTCTTCCAGATGTCAGCTCTTGCTAATCTCGTATATAATTGGAACTGGAATCATAATATTTAATTGGGTAATATTGTCGGAATGATCATTTGATTATAGCATTATACATTTCAAATATGTATTGTGCTCTTCAATACATTTGGATATTTTGTGATATTTTCTGATGATAACGTATGTTGTACATATTAAATTTTAAAAATATTAATAAAATAAATAAATTAAGCTATCTAGTAAGCTGATAAATACAAATTGTTTGTACTAAAAAAATATTGTAATAATCTAAAAAGATCGCCGTGAAATTTGATTACATGAATAAAATCACTTTAGATTGACGTTTTTGTGAATGAATTTTCAGAAAACTTGAACAATCTGAAATCTAAAAGTTTAACATAGTTTCAGGAACACATTTCGTCTGTATTCTGATCTATAATTTCTAAATATTTTACCTAAATAAATTACTATATATACCTATACCATAGTTTGAATTATAGTTTTTTATATTAATTTTAATACTTTATTAATTAGTTTTATCTAACTTGTGTTTTTTCAGATGATGGTGTAATTGATAAAAATGAAATGGACAATTATTTAATACTAAACGACATCCTCCCATTTTTGAATTCATATCCACGGAGATAGTCCACTTTTCTTTCATCTTCACAGTATAAATTAATCATTGGTGTTTCCATGTCAATATATAGTCAACTTGGGTGTTTCTATAACTATGTGCGTCTTCTTGTGGGCTCATCTACTTTTTGTTCAGTCAGATAATTATCTACAATACAATAACTACTGTGCTGTTTTGTGTAGGTTCTATGACAATTAATTTGAAGTTAATGTAAAATAAAAATTTGTTATAATTACATTTTATTAATTGAAATTAAACAATAATGTTTTGATATCACAAGAAAAATTTCTGGAAACATCTGGTACCAATTTTCACAAAAATTCTTATTTACGGATCTTTTGACTACCAAATCAGTTTGTAATTTCACTTTGAATATAGCGATTCGATGAATTATAGATAATTAATTATTGTACATTAAATTTCATTCTAATGACTCAATACTGTTGAGTGCACAATCATTATGAAATGCAAATGACATTTTTATTAACAAAAATTTAGTTTTGACATGTTTTGACATGTGGTAATCCAAACTAGTGATGAAGGAAGCCGTCAAAGACTACACTTATTGAAGGATACAAGCAAATATCCTTTTCAAGACGTTTTGCAACAACTTGTAACTATTAAAATTACATTACTATATTATATATTCATTTGTACATAAAAACTGTTAATTATATCATAATTTCAGATTTAAACTCCACATTTACCTCAAATAAAATACGCTTGGTATTTTGCAGTCATACTATTCGAATTTGAGAGTCTTTAAACTTTTATATAACATGTATATATTTATGACATTGTATATAATATTGGTGTATTGTCTGTCTTATTTTTTATCATTTCTATACTCATTCGAGTCTCATCAGTTCATTATATCTTCAATCAAGCTATCCTTAGCATCCCTTCGTGTGTATTAATATTGCCTATAGTTATAACACATAATTCTATGGAATTGGATAATTATTTCCTTTATTATACACACATTACGTTTTGACATCAAGTAACCTAAGAACACACCCCGACTCCAAGAATAACATTAAAATAAATCAACTGCATTTACTTCTTTCCGTTTTTTCTTCTTATAATAATTATTCTAACACATTCCTTGCATGGCGTTATATTTTTCACCATTATATCTACCTCCAACTGCCGATAAAATAGATTCTTGTATATTTTCGACATTTGTTAGTTTTGTTATTCTAACTTCTTTTAAAACACTTATATATTATAACTTCAAAGCAGGGCTCGAAATTTAGTATTTTCTTCAATTTCCTATTTACGTATCTTTACGCAAATTTAATATACTAAAACATATTTTCAATTCATCAACAAATTATTTCGAATTGTTAAAAATAATACTTCTTTAGAACACAATTACACAACACAACTTGTTTATTTAACAAATTTAATGGACCGATAATTTGAAACGATTATATCTACTATAATGTCTAGTCAATACAAAAATCTCAATATCTCTCATAATCTACCTATTTTCTTTCTCTTCGCTAATTTTAGATTATCTGTAATTTCTAAGCTTTCTTGATTATTAAATTGTAAACTAAGCTTTGCAATTGTTTTTTCCAATTAAAACTAAGTTTTACAGCTATTTATCACAAAGCAATCAATATTAACTTAGGATATATGTTGTACAGAAATTATTAAAACTTTGTCAGATAACAAACTATAAAGAAGATACAATTATATGTTATAGATAAATCTACTTATACTTCTTGCAATTGTTGTGTACTACTTAATAACTTTTATATATTTCATTGAAAGTTTATCAACATGGTTATATGAACTACTTGATTTGTTGTGATTTTTTTAAAAAGTATCTATCAATATAAGTTTATCCAGATATTCGTATTTAGAAAATTATCGTTGTTATACTTTGTTATAATATCTAATATAATTTAAGAAAACTCTTAAGTCAGAAAAATAAATTATAGTCACATTTTGATATGAAGCATTATTCAGAAGAATTCAAATACAATATAATTATTATTATTAAATATTTTTAGTAACAAAATTGACAATAACCATTCATTTAATGTCAAACCTATATTTATTAATTTAATTGAACCATTTCTTAGGTATACAGAATTTCCATTTAAATATAATATATTTAATATATATTATATAAAAGCAACACAATTTTCCTACCCATTTTGCTTTGAAATTGATCTACTCCCTCCGGCATTAAAAAATCAAATTCTATTGTTAGAATGTATCAGTAAAATGTATTGTTTTTCAAAAATAAATAATTTGACTAACTGAAATAATAAATTATGTTATTTTTCTTTAGTGACTGCAACGATTGCATATCTAGGATATTAAATATATAACATGATAATATACGTGTATAAAGAGTTAACAAATCCGAAATTATGTTTACAATTTGCTAATCTCAATTGGAATAAATTAGAATTGTTTCTTTTACTAAGCTTTTTCATATATATGAACTATAATCCATGATGAAATTACGAATTCATTATATAAGTGTATGTTGTTTCTATACTTACTTATTAAAAATATACATTTATAATACATATTACGCCCAGGGTTTTTAGATTATATTGAGAAATTGTGAAACAAGTAAAAAAAATGTAATATTGATAAAATATACTTTGAAAAGTTAAATACCATTTTATGAAAAAATGCAAAAATTTACTGCTATGTAAGTAGTATTTTAACTAAAATTTTACAATAACAACTGAAATAGTAAATTAATATCTATTAATTATTGTATATTAACAAACTAATTCTTTTGGAAGATCTCTTGAGAATTTAAGGATCGTTCATAAATAACATTACGCTCGATCCGTAATGCAACAGCAATCCCCACCTAGATAATAACGGTACGGGCAAACAGTAAGAAAATTTGAAAATAATGTTAACCTTTTCCTACTGATTTTTAAAATATCCGATTTTAAAATAAAATTCACAGCATTTAAAATGCTTTAAAGATCACAATAAAGAATTATTGCTATTAATCATATTTTTTCCAACAACAAAAACATGTAATAACATAACGAAACAGCATACACACCCCGTCCCCTGTTACGCGGCGTAAATCAGAAATAAACACCTTCCTAAGCTCTATAGTGTAACATATTTGTGAATGTCCGCAATAGTGCAGAAATAGAACAAATTTTAAGAGTTTATTAAATAATATATATGTAAAATATATTTACTTATTTTATATTCTTTACACTCCAAAATATTTTTAATTAAGAAAAATTTTGTTGTATATAGTTGTAATATATATATTGATTGAAATCCCACTAAATTTTGAAAACGGGAAAAATAGTGAGAAAAAAATTATTATAATATTAATTTTGTTTGACTTTATATAGAATAAATATCATAGTTGTTTTTTAAAAAATTGTTTACTTAATGGTCGAACGTCCGAGGACGCCTTCTGAATTAAGATCATATTCAGAAAAATGTGTAAAACTCGTCAAAAATGTTCATCAAAGATGATTCCTGCTATTGTAGCATGGAGTTTACTAATAATATGTAGTTCATTTTATTTCGCATTTATGTGAGTTTATTTAATGTATTTAATTCACATTCAAAAATTATATAAGATAATATAATCAACAATTTCTGGACAGCTTGAATTTCCTATAGCACTACTTGTAGATGTTCATATATATATATATCAATCAGTTTATGAAACAGACAAAATTTATGTTCAATTGGTATATAATAGACTGATTTTCAACATTAATTAATACACTTTTTTACAAGCCTTCCCCACTATAAAACTTTCATCACTTGAATGCAGAGACTACATACATGTCATCCAGCCAGCATTCCATGATAATTGTGATGCAGATATTTACCAATATTACCAATTTAAACCAGTGATTGGATTGAGTTGATTATATAATATACACTGGATATATCCTTGTTAGGCTACATAAAATGCAGCCTGGCATGTCATGGCAGCTATAAATAAATGCCAAAATATTAGACTACCAGAGGTCATTATAATAAGTTTTTAATTAAAACATATTACATTTAAATTACATAATATTATGGTAGTTGTTATTTGGATGTATGTCCATCTACCTCACACATTATTTGGACATGCAATAAATTTTAATGAATCATTGTGTTCAAGGTGTGGTAGACTCAGCTCTGCCAGGTCTTTGGTCTAAAAATAAGTAGGTTTAAAGCTTTGTATCAATTTTATTATCCATTTATTCAGACCTGCCAACTGCCCCGCTTTTCGTGGGACAATCCCGCTTTTTGAGGCTGTCCCGCGTGTCCCGCAAAAGTAAAGATATGTCCCGCATTTTGAATATATTGCTTTAAAAAAAAAGGGAAAAAAGTAGATAGAACAATATAATGTGCTGGTAGTTATAGTGTTCCAATGGGTGTAATATTTAAAACAATCTGTGTTATTTGTACATTAATACTATATATATATATATTATACAGTATAACAGTGCAGAGACTAGACAGATAAAACTTTGCTACAATGTAGACTCATCACATAAAGCAACCACAATATGCCTATTGATTTTTTTAGTCTAGTTTTATATATTATATCAATGCCTCCTTTGATATACAAGGCGACATTGACCAAAAAGTTGCTTCTCTTCGCCAAAAAGCAAAGTTGCAGGGTTCATATGGTTTGGGAAGGTTTGGTAAAAACAAAAATATAATTCCATGGCCTGGAAAGTTTGTAAAAAAAGGGGGAAAGGGAAAAAAGTTTAGGAATTTTTTTTTTTTTTTTTTTTGTAGTCATTATAATATGTTGATAAATTAAATATGTTTTGCATTCAAACATTCAGTGTAAAAAAGTATGTTTTAGAGAACATTCTATAATAGACAACCAATTCCTGAGATGCTCTCTCCTGCATTCTAGGTCTCAAAAACAAAAAATTTTCCTTGCAAGCTCGGATTTATAGGCTACACTGACCGCGTAGCGATACACCCAGGATATTTGGTGGGGGGGCCTTGGTGTCCTGCTTTTGAGTTCCAAAAGGTTGGCAGGTCTGTTTATTTATAAAAGTCTGAATAGTGAGAGTAATTAACATACATACATACAAATAGTATGTGGGATAAATATACTAAATCTGTAAATGGACGTACATCTGATTAGACACTTTATAATATTATATGGTTTCTTTTAAATATTATAAAAATACAATTTGCTATATATATTATTCCCTTTAAAAATTATCATGGAGTCACTTTATTTGGAAAAAGAAAGCTTAAAAAGAAATAAAAACAAGAATAAGGTTTCAATCATAGAAATAGAATCTAACATTTATACATCATCAACAATTAGTAAATACATAATTGAAATAAATAGAAAAGTGAGTAAAATGACAATATTTTATTAGCTGAGTTTCTGGTTACATGGAATGAGTACAGCCTTTATATACTAAAATTTTCTTTTAAAATTATGTAATAGAGTTTTAGAAAATATATAAAGTGTATTCATATTGGGTGCATTTTACCAATCTGCAATTATTACTAATATGTGCTGTGCAAATTTCCAATTTGTAATTAGTGCAATGATTTACATATTATTTTTATAAATTCAACTACTTTTTTTTAATTAAAAAATAATTAATAAAAAATGTTCATGTTATAATATTAAATATTTTATTATAACTTTTAAATAAATTTGTTTAAAAATTATTAAAATATTTTTTTAAAAAATATTAAATCTATCACTAAATCAAGAATCAACTGGTAAAATGTGTCCAACATTCACATGAAAAATTACAAAACTTTTATATAATCTTAAAAGAATTTTCAGAGAAATTATGTCTCAAATATTTAGTAGGTATATCTTATCTATTTTAATATATATCTAACATGATCTTACATATATTTTTTAGATTTTAGCCATTTCTTATCTTTTTATATATAAAATTAGATTCTGCACTCACAATATCTTGGCAATAATTATCATAAAAACTCTTGTTTGTGCAATTTACCTTTTACTGACAGTATTCTAAATCCTTATTTATATATATGGATGAATAAAATTGTTGTTCTGTATTTCTTATCTCTGTATGGGTCATTTTTAGGGTAATTCTTAAAAAAATAAAAATTATTATTTATATGTACTAAATTTGAATGCCAAAATTAAATAGATAATTAAATACATGTATATATATACAATAATAAGAATATATACAATACCTATATTATAATTATATAAATTCAGCTATTACAAAGTCAGGTTTATAGGGCATGGGAACTGGTAAACCATATAAATTTTGTTATATGTTAATTATTTTTAAAAAATCTGGCAACTAAATTAAATTGCTGTTTATTTTTTCTAAATGCAGGCATGTTTTTTTTCCGTATTTTCCATATTTTTTGAGGTCAAATGGATTGTTTTTCAGAATCTTCCAAACTGTAATAAAATTCAATGTCACGGGGGGTGAGGGTTATCAACATTAAAAGTTTGTGAAAATATCTTTTAAATGTTATATAATATAAATTTTTATTATTATTATATGATTAAGGAGAAATTTCGAAAATTTAAAAATCTTTTAAGTATTGAACTTATCATCATTTTTACTTATTATCAAAATATTTTTCTAATAATATTTGTTGTTCAGTATCTTTATACAAACACATGTTGTATAGTGATTTATATTTTGTTCACTAACTTGTTTATTTAGGCATTATTCATTTGCTAAAATATGATTGTTGTCACCTGCGATAAGTTCACGAGATCGTGCATATTTCAATATTTTCTCATTGTTATGGAATGAAATAGGATAAACAAAAGCACCATAGAAAATGATTTTTATATTACACAATCATTAGGTTATTTGATTTATTATCAGCAATTCTGTAGTTGAATAGCTGAAGAAAATTTTGTGAACGCATTTTGGGTCTACATTTTATTCTTAAAAATGTCTAATATAATGTTTGCAGGAGTAAGGATTTTTGCAGAAAAATTATGTATCTATCTGCTACTGTATCCGAAGGTTGGACAATTATGTCAGTTATGTATATATGAATTCTATATCATATTATAACAATATTCAGGTAAAATACAATATTATAAAATAAAAATACTTTGAGTAAAATTTGACAATCTATATTTTGCTTTATTGTATTTTACCTGTATATTTGTAGTATGTGTTTCTCTGATACAATCTGCCATATAATCCTTTACTAAATTTATGTAGATTTCTACACAAAAAATATATAAATATAAGTTTTCTCACAGTACATTATGCACATTATTTAAAATATTCAGAATTGCACTATTATAAATTATAGGAAATGTTAAATTTATTGTTTACATAAAAAGTAATCTTACACTATTATAGTCATTTACTACAAGCAGTATGTATGACAATATATATATGAAGGTAAAAAGTCATTGAATACTTGTGACAATTTATTGTATAGGAAAGGTGCATAAAATATAAGCCAATCAGAGTCTACTAATCTAAATATAGAATCACATGCTGTGATTCTCTAAATGAGTCAATTTTTCTACCGTTTCAAACATTGATTGCACTGTTGGTAAAAGGTTTAAAAATATTAGATTCTCACACATACTCAAATTTTGCTTATATACTCAGATTCCAGTAAATCCAGTAATTTTCTTACTCTAAAAAATATTTACCCTAATTATTTATTATTATTTACAATTATATGCAATCTAAAAGCAGTTAACAACAACTAACCACATTCATTCAACAACAGCCTATTTCTAATTTGATAACAAAAAGTTCTGTTTTTAGGCCTATGGTAATGAGGGAAGAGAATTTTCTTGGGATTTCAGGGTCAAAAATATAATTTTTTAATTGGTCTAAATAATAATAGGGCCTAACCTCAAAAAGTGCTTCATGTGAATTAAACTTCACTCACTCATAAAAGGGTTTCTTTTTCCTGGATTTTAAAATGGCTCATTCCCACACCTGGGTAATTGGGTGTTTCAATTAGCTCTCAATTGGGTGTGTCTATGCTCTTGGGCTATATAGGATGCCTGAAAAGGTTATCTAGAAGTTTGTAACTCTACAAATATTTAAGCAATAATAACAAAACTGGCAATGTATAAATGGCCCATACACAAATATTGTGTTAAAAAGTTAAATAGAATATTACATATTGCAATAAAAATCAATTTTACTCATTACAAATCATGCAAATATCTATTTTATTATTTATATTGCAATAAATATTGCATTGTGCACATTTAAATTCATAAAATTTCCTAAAATCCTTAAAATATATTTATGTTTGAGCAGTGGGAGGCCTGATATATTTTTTCATTACTGTTTCATCAATGTTTTATTCACCCATGGTAAAAGGTTAATATTAGGCGGCACATTTGATACATCCACAAAATGAATGTCAATTTTAAGATAATTCAGCACATTTTATTGATTAATAAAATGATGATATATAATTATTAGATTATTTCATTACTGCTTATTTTTTATATAATTTATTTATCATTTTATTGATTAATAAAATAATATATATTTATTAGATTATTTAATTATTGATCATTTTTTATATAATTTATTTATAATTTTATTGTAAATTATATATAATTGCATTAATTATAAATATTATTTCATTATACTCACATTAAAATAAACATTTGTAATATTAAAAGATAACAATTTACAATTTATTATAATGTTTTATAGAGCCATAAATTATAATATTTACATATATATGCATAATATCGTATTTTATATTTTGAATATGTATAATATCCAGCTTAAGGTATTGACTAAAATCTGGCTTTGCCTATTAAATCCACAAATAAAATCCACCACAACTGGAAAAATCCTTTAAAAAATAAAATTATTATGATAAACAAATGTAAATTTCACTTTAGGTTATAAATTTATGAATAATTTTTCCTGTGTAAGTTTGGCTAAGTGTTATTACTTCTATCTTTCAGCTTTTCATTGTCATTTACAATTAATACATGTATTAATATAATTTTATAGTTTGTACAACTTCTGAGATGGGATACCCTTAAAAACACATTATTTTATAAATATGTATTGCTAGGAAACATGTGATTAGTTAGTGTACAATTTTTTTTAAAAGTTATAATTAATTTTTTACATTTACAACACATTTTACTATTGTAAAATTATGATTATCATTTGTAAATATTTCATAAATTGCCTTATAACCTATTTTATTTATCTATTCCAAAATTATAATTAGTCACAATAGATCAACATAATTTTTGTATAACATTATTTATTTCTATAATACTAATTTTTACATTTTCCGATTTGTAGATGTATATATTTTGCTACAGAGTACAGTTATGCAATAATCGCAGGTCATGGAGTACTTCTACTTTTTGTAATATCAAATTTTACAAGGGCCACTTTTATGGATCCAGGTTTTTATCCACATGGTAAGTCTTCTATATAAACTATAAGTTATTGTCTTTTCCTATTTACTTGGTGGCCCAAGCATCTATTGCTACGTTTTTTTTATTAAAGTGAAAAAATTTTACTTAAAAATGTTAATTACTTCAATTTAAATACGGCAATACTTTGTTTATAATAATAATATTTTGTTCTTATACTGATATCTAAATATATTTGAAAAAATAGATATATTGATGGTAATTTCTGAAACTATAATTTGTTAACAGTTTTTTGTTCTAATTAATCAGGTATGGAAATCTTCCGCTTTTTTTAGTCTTTTGTGTCACTCTTGAGGAAAACACAAATCCAATGCAAAATTATTAGGGGGGGAGGGGTGGCGTTTACTATAATTATAAAATTAGCATTCATTTTTCAATCATACTTATATAGCGAGTAAAGGGGCCCTAAAAATATTTTTTTTTTATAATATCCTGTTCCCATGCCTGAATTAATTTATATTTATTTATAATTTGTTGTAAATATTTTCAGCTACGGAAGACGAAGTGTCAAAAGATGACTTTCGGTCACCTATCTACCGGGAAGTCTCCATTAAAGATAATTTGATTCGCATGAAATGGTGTACAACTTGCCTCTTCTACCGACCACCTCGGTGCTCGCATTGTAGCGTTTGTAACCACTGTGTTGATGTAAGTTAGAAAATATTATTTTATGTCCATTTATGTCCGATAACATAAGTTAACTTTATGTGAAAAAGCTTTCATTTGATATTTTTTGGAGATCCATTGTTGACCAGAAATCACTTATAAATGTGAATAGTTTGTAACATTGATTTTCCCATATATTTATTTGATCTTTCATAATCATAGTAATAGTGTATTAACCTTTTTTCCGACAGTGTTGTTATCACTCAGCAGTAGCTACAGATTTATATTGCATTCTATAAACATTCTACATATTACTAAAATAATGTTATGCTTTTTATAGCTTATGGTGCTGTTTAAGGTACATACCTTAGTGAACAAGTTGACCTGCATATCCCGTGAAACATAAAACCGCGATATACATTCTTAATGTTAATACTGTTTATATTTATAATAATACACAATTGCAGTACTGTATGTGCTATGTTATACTTTGTTTGTTTTTAGAATTCGATACGAACCTGACTATAATGTTAATTTCGTGAAAATAGAGGCATCTAATGTAAAAATTGGATTGATCTGTGTCATCGATTTCAGATTACTCAGATATTATTCTTTTTAAAAAAAGTCGAATTCTAAATCTGGGGTTCAATCTAAGCTTATGCCATAATACTGGTAATATAGTAACAGTGGCATCTGTGAACGTTCTTCCCTGTTCTCTTATTAGTAATTTATTAATTCAGTTTCGTTACACAAGTTCCATACCATTAACATATAGTTCAGTTGAGCTTTAGCACATTATTTTTGTAAATTTAACTTAAAATTATATATTAAAGGAGATATACAGGAAATTGTAATGTAACCACAATGTAAATCAGTTTATTTCGAAATTATTCCAGATTGTTGGAATAGGTTAATATTTTTCTTCCAATTTCTTATTGTCCCAAATGTAGACGTTTGATCACCACTGCCCCTGGGTGAACAATTGTATCGGTAAACGGAACTATCGTTATTTCTTCATGTTCTTAATCTCCCTTTTTGTGCACATGTGTTCGGTCTTCGCTTTAACGGTGCTTTTTATCTATGACCACAAGGACAAACTCACCGAATACTCTCCAATTATTGGGTAAATATCTATACAATTATTGATTACTTTTAATCAACTGTTTTGATCGAAATCACACACCTTTTCAATCTATTACTAGTTATACGACATGTTTTTTCTATATTAATCCTTGATTTTATTATTATTTACTTGAAATCCTGACAGTTGGAACATATACGCATGGTAATGACGCTTTTGGAAAATTAATTTGTGTGCATTTGCCTTTTTAGCATTGTTCTCTCAGTGATAGTTGGTTTGCTTATTTTCCCTGTTTTGGGGCTCACTGGTTTTCACGTTTTCCTGGTGTCTAGGGGTCGTACAACGAATGAACAGGTAGGTGCCTGCTTGTATCTTCTAACATCTTTTAAACCGTCATGACTGTTAATTTATGTTGATTATTTTAGGTAACTGGTAAATTTTCTGGCGAAAAGAATCCTTATTCTTATGGATTCTGTATTAACTGGATGACTGCCGTATGGGCTCCTCAATTTCCTCGGTAAGTATATCATTATTCTCTCTACTCTCACATGGCTGTATTTTTTAATCTTTGTGTAGTCTGCTCATTTTAGATTTATTATGTACCTCTCTTTGGTAGTTCCTCAACTATGAATTTCAATAGTTGAAACTTCTATAGGTATATTGAATAATATATGAAACATTCAATAAACTGTAAACAATATTTGCACTTTAATAAAATAGTCGGAGACAGTTTATGCCGTCAGTTTATAAAGTCATTGAATTTCATAAAGTCTACGAATTTATTTGATCACAACACGGATGTGATTTTTTCGGTTTTTGCCGGAAATTCAGCTTATTTGATCTGATTTTATTGAGTTTCTATAACTAAAAGTAATTAAACATTTTTAGCCTGGTATTCTATTCATTACGTCAAAATTATGTTGTACTATGCCACCAATCAACTGCAGTCATTTGTGTTAAGTTTCTTGTATGATATAATAAATTATGTGGAAGCAGAGTTCATAAAAAGTTCATACATAGTTTATAATATCATTTTCATAATTTAATTAAAGATTATTCACATATCATTTCGTGCATATTTGATTATACAATAGCGCTTCATTTCAAGTCATTTATGCGCATAATTTTCGGACCCCTTGGACCCCCATTTGGACATTTCCGGTTATTTCACCATTTTACTATCACATCCCTGTCACAAATGTATTTAGTTATAAAAAATATGAAATTGTTTTTATTTTAGGTCTAACAGTTATAAGTTTTCACTAATTATGTGTTTTTATACTTCTTTATTTATTGTTAAATCAATTTAATAATGTATTGAGAGCTTATATATAACACAGTCCTACCTTAAAGTAATTCTATTATTGTTTTTCTATCTTCATACTAGCTTTTCATTTTGAAAACATGACGTATCATAGCACTTACATTTCCAAGCGTAGAGCTATCTATATACCTATTGTCCGCTAATCTTAAAACTATGCGAATTTATTCACACACGTTCATTTACTCCTTTGTGATAGGCAACTTCATTACATTATTACAGTTCTATCAATGGTGTATATTTTCATTGTGCACACATAAATGGTTTATTTACACATCCA
>JAUZNC010012440.1:8748-24442 GCA_034780395.1 Vannuccia rotundouncinata | reverse complement strand
CATTTATGAAAACTAAAATAAACGATAATGGGACACAAATATTCGAAAGCTGTCCCACTAGTTGCACACTTTTAATTAGCTCATAACTCTTACTTAAATAAAATTGTTTATTTTGTGACTTAGAAGTGTGGGTACACATTCATGATTACAAAGAAGCTGTAATTCTTAGGTGTTTGAATTCACCATTTGAACTTTTATTTCCAATTCATCTGTGACAATATACTCTGAATATATTTATGCACTTGATGTATACTTCTAATAATATAATAAGCTAATTTTGACACTAGGTAGTCATGCGATCACCAAAGAGTTGATTGCATTTTACGGTAAGTATACTATTTGTTCACTTTGGTCACGACAGAGTTATTTATTATGGATGAATGCCTAGCTGCTCTTTGTCAACATTTTTTTAGAAAATATACCTACGAAGACATCTATCTGACTGTATGACCCCAATCTTCGCAGAGACGAAAGAAAAAATCCTGCTATAACGCACAGTTTACATATAAGTTCTATAGCCAATATGAGAACACCATTATTTCATTGAAGCAGGTAAATATGTAGGGAGGGCACCTATAGCTCTTTGGAACATAGAATAAATTTATCAACAATGGTTATGGATCAATTTGATTATGCAAGATTTAGCACATTCGTATCACGTGTAGTATTTATCTCTTTTAAAATACATAGTAACAAATATATGTAACTTCATATTAAAAAAAATGTTATTCTCTTATTAAAATCAAAGATGCACAAATTTAAATTATTATTCTGGCCTAATTTCTTTATTTTTAAATATGACATTTTGAAGTTTAATTGAAATTTTTAATTCTTATTTTAACTTCTTTTCTATTATTATTGAAAAATATAGATTTGATTATTTATCGCATTAATATATGCCTGCAAATCTAAATATTTATATGAATTGACAATTATTTAAATATATATATATCACAGTTTTTATGAATATTAATATAAAAATTAATACGGAAATATGAAGTAATAACATTTAAATGTATGTATAAATATAACAAAAAATTAATGCCTTCACATTCATAAATTATAGGTTTTGCATTAGAACATTCAATAACATATCTGAATAATTATGAAGTAATATATCATGAAAATTTACATATGACGATGTTATTTGTAGTGTATAATGTGTAGCAGCAATATTTACGACAAACAGTCTGAGAATATGAGAGATATGATTAGCATTATCAACTAGAACTTTATTAGGTGACTGTGCATATCGGCTTCTGCAAACGCTGAATAGACAATGCACACAAATTGGTATAGAGTAGAGGTAGAATCGATCTGGATTTTGATCTATACAGTCTGGAAACAACCTTGTTATGATAGTCCGTTACTATGTCAACGAGTCTGATATATGCGTATGAATGAAGAGTTCTATGTAGATTTATCTGAAAAGGAGATTCATCTACAAAACTGAAATTTATAATAATTTCATTAACTCTACAAAATGCTTTTAATAAATTCAGATGTACCAAAACAATTAAAACAAATGTAAAAAGAAGACTTACTTTCGTTATAACCTTAGTCAACAACGGAATTCTTCTTAATTCTTTCGTGTGTTTTTTGAAATTCGGATTTAGAAGCTTCTTTTAACCTTTCCCTGTCCTCCTGTTCTTCAATCTAAGAATAAAATATAACATTTTTTTAAATTAATTTAACTTTTAAGAAATGCATGCAAATAAAAAATACTATTTCAGATTATTTAATCACTCTACGCGATTACAGATATAATATATTACCACATGTTTAATTTTTTAAATAATTATTAATCTTTATAAATCAACTATAACATTTGATAATGAATTCGTTTAATGCTATTTACCGACAGTATATTCCTACTTCTATTTACTAATGCTACTATTAGGATACTACTAACAAGCATTGGCAAACTATAAAAGGGTTATGAGACCGGTAGTTCAACTGTTTATGCTGACTTTTCATTAATCGCTATAGGCCTAATTAACAATGAAGTTTAATAAAGGTAGAGGCGACTTACTGAAATGAACCTGTCAATTTAATCATTTAATGACAATGGAATGTGGTTTTTATTAATACTGAACTCAGAAACACAACTATTTACTTTTAAGATAAGCCAAAATCGGTTTATCGCATTACGATTCTAAAAAGCAAAATTTAAAGAAATAAATTGTTTCAAAACTTTGTCTTATCTGATCTCTGTTCCTGGTTTTATGTATGTATAACGATCTCTAATCGCTGACCTCTGATGTTTAAAAATGATGTCTCAATGAATTAACTGTGTGAATGCATCTGAGTAATCTCTGACTAAAATACCAGAAATGAAATTCTATGCATGCGAACTAAAAAATAGATTAGCTGAGAAAGTCCTCTGACTATGAACAAATGCTTCTCATCAATACACCCTATTTGAAGATGCGGAAGAAGAGGCGCATTTTCACTAAAAATAGTCAAAGATGCAATCTGGTCCGATAGACTTACGCCTAATTAAAATGTTAAAAGAAGTTCTGGAGACGCAAATCGAGTCATGTCTTATGATATAATAAATCTGAAGTCAGAAAATCGGTCGATACTTATTAATACGTCGAGATGACACCATTAAAGTATAGAAAGACGACATAATATTATATGGTAGGACAATAATTAATACACCAGTTGTTATTTATGAAATATGGCATCATATGAAAATGAATTTTCTTTACTTAAAAAGTGAGTCTCGTGTGGAGAATGATTCATTGATGAGAAAATATGAACCCAGTTTTTTACCAGCTTACAATTGAAATACTCATTGAAACTTCTAACATCTTTTCTTAATAAAAAATCCTTCGGCTATCCATCTTACTGATTACATTTTTTATACAAAATTAAACACTAATTGGTACTACAATAATTTCAAGTCGAAATTAATTAGAACAAAAAAAACGAAACTATTGCCACGTTTTGTTCTGCGAGTTACGAAAAATTGTGAAAGAACGCTTGGTGGTCTGTGTTGTTCTTACAATGAATTTTAGGTGAAATTAAAGTGGAGTTGTGTTGTCGAGTAACTATGACAACAGAACAAACACACCGAATTCTAGAACGAAATTTTTGTATAATCGAAGTAAGATTACAAGATATAATAGAATGTTAATATATATGGACATATTGCGTTGTTTGTACCGGTCGAAACAAATTTGTTTAAATGAACTTTGTTAAAAATTAAATAAAACAAATGAAATAACGTCGATTCGTAGTGTGCTTCTTGATTAAATGGTACTGCGAACAATTTAGAGCATACAGACAAATGCTTTTACAAGGCAAGAATGCATAGAGCATCCGAGTTTGAGATAGGCATGACAAAACTAAAATCAAACACAGAATTTGTAATAAAATTGCATTTTAATTAAATGTCTGACAAATGTAAAACTAACTTTGTGAATTATGTGATTAGAGAAAAAATCTAAGAGGACGTTGAACCAGCAGACGATTTAATATAGACATTAAATAAATGTCTTCTGTCTAATAAAATAAATATAATTATAACACTGCGTCATAGGCGATCGTATCCTACCATTTTAAGGTAGTCAGCTCGCTCCTGCAGCTTCAACTGCAAACTGTCTCTGTTACTAGCTTCTCGGACTTGATCCTGATCGCGACGTTGACGAAGATCAGAGCGCCGTTCGAGTTCTCGTTGTAACTCTGTCTTTCTTAGCACGGAGTTGCCTCTGTTTGGTTTGTTTAAAAAATAATAAAGTCAAACATAGAGAGTCATTCATAATCGTTTACGTGGATATGCAAAATAGATTTATTAATTAATGACTTCTGTATTAAATTACGCAGATTATCTATCCGGATAACAAAATCTGTTATATTTGGAAAATATTTTAAAATTTATATTATAAAATAGTTACATTTTTAAACATTTTGTGTATTTATTAAAAAGTCTGCAAATCATAAAACGAATATTATGGTACCGCCGATAAAAGGTTAAAAACCAAAACATGTTTTTTACATACGGTAAAATGGGCAAAAGTGACACCTACATCATTATCTATGAATAAATCAAATTTATAGATTTCATAATAATTGAACTACGTATATGAATTTAAATTATCAATAGATAATCTTGAATATGTGACTTTTTGCATATTCTGTATATTTTGTTTAGAATAAATATCTGTTATTTGGCAATAAACTAATATTGAATATAAAATAAAAATAGTTGACTCAAATTCAAATTTTGACTTTATAAAGCTATATTTAGTCATATTTTTATTATTATTATTTTACAGAAACACCATCATTTTAATATAAACGTAAAATATATTAAAAGTAAAATAAAAACAGTTCTCCATATAAATTAATAACTAATCAACAACAAATATAATTTTAAAAAAATCAAGGTCATCATCAATAACATTTCATCTTTATCAATGCTTTAACAATTGCTTTTTTCGTTTATAACATTGATAAAGTTTTCCCTAAGGTTGTAGTTTAGCTGTTAATTTTATGTAATGTTTAATTTTAATTTTACACTCAGACTTTTAGATGCAATTTTTAAATAAAATTGAAAATACATACGTCTTTACATTGAACAGAAATTCTCTGTTTAATTCATTGTGTAAAATTGTTGAGCCCATTGAACTGCTTTCGGATTGTTCTGTAGATGTGCTGCTACAAGTATCGTCGTATTTTTTTCTCGATTGTTCTACAGAAAAATGTATTCTTTACACTTTGTGCTGTCATTTGTAAATGGCCAATAACCTAAATTCTTTTAAATATTAAACCACATTTTAACTTTTGATCAATGTAATTTTTATACCTAAATATATTTAAAACTTAATAAACTTTATTATTATAATTTGAAAAATTTAATAATTATAATCGTAGCAAAACGTTGTGCTTATTTTGACTTTTCTATACCAATGAGATTGTGTCACATAAACTCTACCTGTATCTTTAAATTCTTTCAATGATCCTTTCTTTGCAATGATCTAAGGTTAATTAAAATGGAAAAGAGTTATATTTGTCTTGAACATAATTCTTAATTAATATTTACATCTCATGGAACTTACATTTTTCATTCCTGGATACTGTTCAGCTTCCTCAAAAGAAAGTGATCTTGAAAACTAAAGATAAAGGAACATATTTCATTGTTACAAAAGAAAATTAGGGTTATATAAAAAATGTTACAACATTTATCATTATATACATATTTCAATATATATAGAAAAATTATTCAAATTAACAAAAATCAAGAAGCTTATAAAAAAGAATAATTATTGAATTTTTTATTATGTTTTAACTAATAAAGTGAAAGATTTATTGACTTATATTTATTATTATAGATTCGTTTAATATAGATTTGAAATAGTAACAAAAGATATTATAACTGAACTGAGATTCTAATAACTGAACTAACAAACTATTTTTAAATTGATTAACAAATCTTTTAAACGAAACAAAAACAAGTTTATAAAAAATGGCTAAAATTAAATAAAAGAATAATTTTTTTAAATTGTATATTTATAGATAATGGATATAAAATTGATATCAATAGATAAAGAAGATATCAATATATCAATTCAATGTATATCAATAGATGAAAAAGATATTTTTAAATTTTATTAAATTATATTTAAATTTATGATAAAAATAATTTGTATATTAAAATTTAAATAATTATTTTTAATTTCAAAAGAATATAAATTATATATTATGAAAATTATATATTTAGCCGAATAAACATGTACTATTTGAACTGTATGTGAATAAAATGTTCTGACTGAAATATATTTCAAAACTAATAGATTTGTGACAAATATCATAAATACTGTTTTTGTTCATTTAATTTTGCATTATTTATTATAATTATATAATTTTCTATAATTCTACCAATTTTTCATAATCCACATTTATTATACGGTTAATCATTGCACACAAAATATAAAGGATACAACATTAAAATGAACCAACTTATACTGGCCCACAAATAATTAAAATATAACTAAAAATCTAACTATTATTTTGTGAATAATTAAAACAGCTAGGTTAATAAAATTATATATATTTAATAATAAAAAAAATATTTCTATTGAAAAAATTATAACTTATATATAGTTCAGTGTCTTATCATTTCAATTCAATTCTATATAATTTTTTGAAAGTTCTAAGAAAACGTATTGTTAAAATTCAATTAATTATACAAAAACAGTGTTTATAAAAAAATTTAAAAGCATTTTAAAAACTATTCCAAGACACAATGAGAAATTCCATTACTTTCCTTGTATAATTAAATACTGAAAAATAGCAACAAGCTCAAAATGTAAACCTACAATGAATATTAAAGAGATGTAAAAAATAGCTCTATGTGAATGGTTAAGTTAATAAAATATATAATATAATTAATGAAACAATAATAACAATATAGTTCTGTACCATCAAACTGATAATAATAGACATAATCAATTTCAAGACTTTTCAAAAACTTTTTCCAATTTTCAGAAATTCTAAGACTTTTGAATACCATTTATAAAAATTCTAAATTCCCAGACTCTTCTATATGCTGAAATGGATTCTTGAAATTACAAGACTTTTACAAGAACATACAAACTCTGATAACAGGTTAAAAAATTAAATTGAATAATTATTTTAAAGGTTTATTTATGTCAAGAGCTTATCTACAATGTGTGTATTTATGCACATGCCTTCTGTTTGTGCAAGTGTGCCCTTCTGAAAATGTAAAAAGGACTAGTAAGAAATGTGTTTTGTTTAAAATAATAAAATATTTTATGTAGACAAATATTTCACATAAAGTCGATCATGCCAGCAGAAAATGGGAATAAAAGAAAAAAGCATTTTTGCATTCACAGTCAGCATTAAAATGTCAAAAAGTAACAGAATATTTTTATAAAGTGCTCTTTTAAAATTATGTGCATACATTTAATTTTTTCTGGATATATGCCCCTGTTTAAGCCCTATATTAAGTTTTAATATTATAATATAATTAATTGTAATGGCTTTAAATTAGTACACAACTATATCTTTTTAAATTGTTTTCTATATTAACACAGTTATATTTAATTATTGAGTAAATTCCAAATGACAGTTCAATTCACAATACAATTTTTTTATTAATAACAGATTATTCATATTTTATGATTATATAAGTCTGAAAATTAACATCCATTTGATATAGACTTAATATAGATTTGAACTATTAATATAAATACATAATAAAGATATTAAAACATAAACTTTCAAAAAAAGAATTTGTTTGAAAATATAATTATGGATAAAAAATTTACTAAAAATATAAATGTATTGGGTTTTTTTATATACAGTTTTTCTCATTTTAATAAAATTTTTAGGAAAATAATAAAATTATTAGATTTAATTAAAAGAGTAATAAAGCCAAATTTTATTATTAATAAGACTTTTTTTCATATTTTTATTAAAAAAATAATGATTAACAAATTTTTTATATAAAAATTTTAAAATACATTAAGTAAGAAATAAATGCAATTGTTTAATTTTTTAAATAAAAATAAATGTAAATCATTTTTAAAATAATTTAATTTTTATTATTTATCAGTATTGTAGCCAGGACTTCAAAATTACCAAGGCAAAACATTGAGGGGCCCACTACTTCCTAAGAAAAATAAAAAATATTGAAATTAAGGTAAATTAAGAGAACCTAGTCTTTATAGCTAAGGGCCCTCTTTTCATTTTAAATGAGGCCTCTACAGCAAAATTTAAAGTTTAAGTGAGGCCCCTTTATAGTTTAAGAGAAGTCTCTTTGCAGATAATAAGGGTCCCAGGTCCTTTAGGGCCCCTTAAATCCACCTTTGCTAATAACCTACTACTAAACTACTTCCTAAGAAAAATAAAAACATATTGAAATGAAGGTAAATTAAGAGAGCCTAGTCTTTATAGCTAAGGGCCCTCTTTTCATTTTAAATGAGGCCTCTACAGCAAAGTTTATAGTTTTAGTGAGACCCCTTTATAGTTTAAGAGAAGCCTCTTTGCAGATAATAAGGGTCCCAGGTCCTTTAGGGCCCCTTAAATCCACCTTTGCTAATAACCTACTACTAAACTACTTCCTAAGAAAAATAAAAACATATTGAAATGAAGGTAAATTAAGAGAGCCTAGTCTTTATAGCTAAGGGCCCTCTTTTCATTTTAAATGAGGCCTCTACAGCAAAGTTTATAGTTTTAGTGAGACCCCTTTATAGTTTAAGAGAAGCCTCTTTGCAGATAATAAGGGTCCCAGGTCCTTTAGGGCCCCCTTAAATCCACCTTTGCTAATAACCTACATCCTATGTTGTATATATAAAATGTAACTGTTTATTAACATATTTTTCAGAGTATGTCATATATGAGGTGGCCTTTCTTGCTTGAGCGGCTCCTCATGTTTTTTGTTTTCAGGCACTTGCCTCAGTTGCCTCATGACATTGTTTATTTAATTTTTTTTTAAATTATATAATATAATTTTTGTTATGTATTGTTTGTAATTAACTTTACTAAATTAATATTTTACTACACTTTATATATAAAATAGTAATTGCTTAATAAAAAAGGGTGAACTCAATAGCAAATGAATTACATTAAATTGACTATATGACTATATATTGATTGATTTTGTCTACTGCATTGTAAAATTTTGTGACAAATAATAGTTTAATATTTTTTATGCAAAATTTAATTAAGTTTGATGAACTATATAAATATATATAAAGTCATGGCTGTGTGAAAATGTATGTAGATTTTTAGTGAGATTTATTTTTTATTAAATGATACAAAAAATGGAAACAATGTAATATTATAATTGAATAAAATTTCAAACCTTAATAAACTTTGCTGGAATATATCCAATTTTGTAAGATTCCGTGCTTGCTGCTGACCACCAAGTTTCATTTTTTCTTTGTATAATAATAAATTCTTCACCAGCACTCATACTTAAAACATTGTGTGTATCTGGTGGTTTTGTAAATCGTACAATAGCTTCAAATATATCCATTATAATCAAAATATATTGTAAGATATTATAAATGTTGTGTATAATAAAAATTAATAAAGAGTAATTAAACTAATCAGATTAAATTATGAACGTTAAATTTAAATTTAAAATAAAAATTGTTTAATTTGGGATTACTAAACAGTAATTCTTAAATTAAAAGTGGCGGTATTTACTTTAGAATTATAAACAAAGTTAACGATGACCTTGATTTAAATTAAATCAATTGTTATTATAATTTGTGTAAATATAATTTTTGTATATTAAATATTACTTTATTTCAATATACTTTTGAAACCTTTTTATAAATTAATAGTGTTTGTTTGGTCACAATTCTTTACAATATTAAAAAATTTATCTATTCATTATTATTACTCATTGTCGATTATCAAATATCCAAAAAAGTCGCAATATTTTTATTTCAACATCTAAATTATAACTATAATGATAAAAGGTTTAATTTGTTATTTAGATCATTCATTTTCTAATTAAATATATATTTATAGGTAATTTAATCAAATATACATATCCACAGCCGCAGTGTAAAATTTTGTCCGATCGATGCAAGAAAATTAAAAGGAGCAATTTATTTGATACAAATATATAAAAAACAGTAATATACATTATGTGGTCGCTCGCACAGGCTTTATATTGAGAAATTAATATTATTTTTTAAGGGGCTGTCCTAAAATTACGTCACGCTTCATTCACGATTTTTTGACCCTCCCTCCCTCGTCACAGATCGTCACATTTTCCGCAACCCTCCTTCCAAAATTACGTCACATTTAGCCCTCTCCATTTCCATTTAATAATTCACTGAGATTGGAATATGTAAAATAAATATTTATCTTTCAATATTAAAATGGCATCTTTGACTCAATGAAAATTCACGAGTAGTTGATGTAATATACAGATGTATTTTTCATTAATTGAAACGGATTCAAAACAATATCGGTACCAAATACCCATTTCAAATGAAATAATTTACAATAAACATACTATAACATACAAAAGGTTGTAAAAAATTTTAATTAAGCATCTTCCCAAACAGATTGTCTATTTTCGATTTCTGTTATTGGAGTTCCAAATTGAATTTGAATGCTTTTCTTTTTCGGCTTCCCAATCCTTTTCTTTCAACGTCTTCAGCATTGTGCCATTCATACTGTTCATCCGTAGATTCATTTGAAACCATCACACATATTATTTCTCGCTGTCTGACTGCCGTGATTCGTTTTGGTTGCACCTTTCTTGCAAGAATTGTAACTTTCTCCTTCGATAGTCTACAACTTTTTCTATGAGACTTAAGAGAACGCAAAGTGGCATTATAACCCCACATACACACACTCGAGACAACAGTTTTGTTTATAATTTAGGACATGAAATGTCATTTGAAACTTTTTTTGCTGGAAATTTGTTTATTATTTTATCTGGAATGACTTTTTGGAAAGTTGAGAAAAGGGGTAAATACATTCCAGATTAAGTATCCACCAAAAAACCACTCTTTAAAATTAAGTAACGGAGATTCTTAGACTAAATGAAACATTCAAACAAATTACGACTGTCCAATTATACAAAAATCTAACGAACATTTAAAATTAAGTAACGGAGATTCTTAGACTATTGAATGAAACTTACAAACAAATTACGACTGTACAATTAATACAAATTCTAACGAAAATTTAAAATTAAGTAACGGAGATTCTAAGACTATTAAATGAAACATACAAACAAATTACGCCTGTACAACACATTGTGACAGCACATTGTGACATCCCTCGTCACAAATGTAACATTTTAAGAAACCCTCCCTCCCTCCCCTAAGCGTGACGTAATTTTAGGATAGCTTCATAAATAGATAAAAAAACACGAAAAGTTTATCAAATTCTGTTATTAAAAATATGTAAATAATAACAAATATATATATATAAAAGGTCATTCATTTTCAATATAAAAATGAGTTTTAAAAACTTGACTAATGGTATACCTACTAATCTAAAAAATTCTTATATACTATTAGGTTGAAGATCTTTTTTTCTAATTATATAAGTAAATGTTATTAAGGTTACAGGAGGGTTTATTGAAATAATAATTAAAATACACAACACAAAAATTAATAAATGCAGCTATAGTTTATATCATAAATTACTTTTTATACTGTGATTTTTTTAACCAAAAAGTCACTACTTAAATTATATAATAACCAATATTTTGATAGGTTTCGTTCAATATATAGAGTTATCCTATGAGTCGACTTATAAAACAAATTTTAAATAATACAGAAAACAACATTTTAAATACTTTTAATCTATCATTTTGAATCTTCATAAAATTAGTTGTTAATTCCATTAAATAATTTTACCGATTTAATTACCTAAATAAGAATTAAATCAACTAAATATTATTATAATACTTTTCGAAAATCGTAGACCATAATAATATTGATAAAAACTAAAAGCATATAAAAATAACTATTAGTCCTGCCTACTAAAAAAAAGTAAAATTATATAGGTACACATTTACACTAATAGTTTTGAACGAAATTAGATAGCATTCCTAAACATATTGTTGAAATTCCTCCGGAAAAAAATACTTTAAAATGTAAATTAAATGTTTTTAGACAATAAAGAAAAGATGACAAATACATAAATTTTATATTAATATTCTAAAAATGAAGAGGATACCATTATATTTTCAGGACTTGACAAATTTTTTATAGACTATTTCATTACAAATAAATCATTTTTTGGTTAGCAATACACGTTTTAGTTCATTATGCTTCAGTTAACTAATTTAAATTTATTTTTTCCGTTTTTGCGTGCGAGTTACTGTACATTTCTAATCTAGAGAATAATTGCAATATGTTTGAATATTTTGAAACACAATTATTATGTAAAATATTGTGAGACAATTCATGGGAATTCTAAAATTTTACGTACATTTCAAAATATCCATTTATGTATTAAAAAGGAAAAAAGAATTTTACAGAATTTAGATACATATTATTATAGACATTAATTTTGACATTATCGATATAATTACTAGTGGTCAGTTATTAGATTGTCAATCTAACAACATAATGTATTTTGATAAATACAAATTCTGTTCAGATTTCAAAGTTATTAACGAACATTTATTTCTCGATTGTTAATGGGTGTAATTATGGTATCGCTCTCAATAATTAATTCAAATCCTGTATATTTTATCTTTATGTATATTTTAAAAGCAATTTCAATGCATATTCAATTAATTCCATTTCTAAACACACTGACCTCCTTAATTATCTATTCAATCAAATCTTAAATTAACTATTTTCGTAGCAGTCAATTCATGTATGTTTGAGGTTGGGTGCATGACATATTATTAAATGTATGAAATTAAAAATATGTCAACGATCATGATTAAAATTTACAACAATTCCATAAATGATATTGTTATTTACTGAACTATAAGGTAGGTAAATTTAAGCAATGATTTTCCCAATTTTCAGTGAATCCTAATAATCATATTTTTATTATTAATTCTGTTAAAATCTTTTATATTATATAGATATCATATATTTTTGTTTGATCATTTTGTATTATACAAACACTGTAAGAGAAAGTTTTACCAAATCTAAACATAATTTAACAATAATATTTGAATTCATGTAAATTTGTATTTAAAAGTTATAAGTATATTATTTAATAAATAATTAAAATTATGTTATATGTATGTATATATTTTAATGTTTTACATTTTTTTTAAAATTATCTGTTATTCATAATGATTTGTTTTTATAAAAACACCAATACAGAAATATAAATATATTGTTTAATGTTTATAAAAACATTTCTTTAAATGGGAAGCGAACACCTTTCGGTCCCTCTATAATTTATCCGATAAAAATATGGGAAAGCTCCACAACAAAAAACGTTTTTATGAAAGGCAAAATAATAATTTCTGCGTCACTTAACAATATTTTCACAATTTTCATGTATCAACATTGGGCAAAGTTTTCACAGGAATTCATCTTAGAAAAGTTTTTAAATAATTAGTTAACACTTAGTTACTAATCAAAATTGTTGTCACTGTGCCTTTACGAATTTTCCATTAAAAACAGAAAATAATTTTTAATGGATTTCTCGTCAGTTAAAATTAATTAATTAATTCATAAAGCCACTTTCAAATTTTATGTTCATTATATTTTAATTTTATACATTTATCACATTTTGAGTAGGTATTTTTCGTAAACATTCTTTGCATAACAATTTAAAAAAACCTTAGTATGAATTTAACACACGTAATTTTCAGTATTACGAGAAATATCTATAATTAGTTTGACGGGAGGGTTATTTGAAATTAATAGATTTACGCAATTGTTTCATTTTAGTAATTATATATTCTTCAACGTTATAGTATTTCAGACAGAGAAGCAAATACACTTCTTATGCAAAACTGATATATTACCTGGTCGCTGTTTCATATTTCATATTCCAAAATCGAAAATCGAAAACCAACGCACATCTCCACTCGTTTTTCCCGTCTACAATCGTAGCCTGGAATGCTCTGCCACAATAATTGATGAAGATAACAATTGGGTTGATGCTTTCAAATACAAATTCGACAAAACTTCATTGGAAAAATAATAATAATAAGTATAATTTAGTTTTAAGTCAATTTCTTATGCCTTATACAACTAAATAAACGCGAAGATTTAGTTATTTTAAACTTTATAGATTTATAATTTTAATAGAGACAAATGTTGATAGCAAAAGTTTTTGTTTTTTGAAATTTGAATCATACAGTTTGTTTTACTTAATTATGTATCTATATTTATATTAAATCTGTATATAAATGGTTTTCTTCACAATATAACTGCTATTAATTTATGTTTTAAAGATTTTTATTCATTCCATTTCAAAACAAATTTTTGACATTTTGTAAAGGAAGCTATTAAAGAATTTTTCAATTTTAAATTAGTTGACGAAATGGCGATTTATTATTTCTTTCAATGGATATTGACAAATTCACAAATGTATAATATTAAAAATTATTTCATTAAGTTAAAATATAAATGCAAGAACAATCAATTTATTTCTGTATTAAATAAATGTTTCGTTTTCTATATTTTTGACAACATCAGATACTTTAATCCTTACGAAATTGTATCGATTTTATTTCTGTATTTATTGAATAAAATATCAGACTGTTTTAAAAGTAATTATAATTTCTTGTTGAAACTTTAATTAATCGAAAGCCTACAAACTAAAATATAAATACGTTAGGTTTTTCCTACATTTTTTGTCAATTTCTTATGAAAAGAAATTGTCAATAAATTGCTAGTGGTCAAAATAGCTTCAGGCATAATGTTATTTGATAGGTTGATTTATATATAAACTAAACAAATTTGTAAAGTTTTAAATAATGTGAAAATTTTCCTACTATAATTGAATAGTATTAAAAATACGAAATAGTATTATTGATTTTTATAGAAGGTAGTCTGTCTGTCTGTCGTATATTTCTTTTATTCAATTTTATGTATTGTACATGACACACTGAATAATTTAATTAAAGAAATATGACAAAAAGGAAAGTAACTGCATCTAAACCAGTTTTTTGGGAGTCAAACTTGATCAAGAAAGCTGCTCGTTCTGCTCAAAACGATGTCTGTTATACCCCTCGATTTCTGGTAAGTGGAATAATAATCATCAACTAACGTATTTTGATAAATGGGAGACCCTGTTTATTTATTTATTTATTTTATTTTATTTTAGTATAATTTAATTTAATCAAAACATTGTTAAACTTGAATTTTTAAAAAAATGTTTGCCAAAATCAAATATAAATCGTTTTAGGCTCAAAGTACCTTTTTTATTTAGAAACTCTAGCTAAAAATAGATTAATTTCGTTCTCTCTATTTTGAAGATCGATAGCGCCTGAAATGAATCGGGTATAAAAAGCGATATTATTCAGTGCGAAACCAGCTTCATACCTATAACATTCACACAAATATACTTGAACAATATTTGAATTGTTTAAATAAATAAAAAAAATATTTTTAAGAATTTAAAATTTCGACTAAAAATTTACAAGAATTTCTTTCTAACATTTTAATATCTATAAAAAGTCTCTTTATAACGAATTGCATTTTATGTAATAGGTTGTATGAATTATAACCTTTTCAGATTTGATATTTTTTATGTCCATGTTATCGATAAAAGAAAATTTTTTTGAGGTAGACATTCATTTCTATAAAAACATTATTTTGCAAAAATGCTGTATCTCTTTTAATAAAGAAAAAATTGCACTATAAAGAGTTGAAGCATGATTTATTGGTGACTACTAGATTTTAACATTTTTTATATCTGATAATATATTTTCTTTATTGTTTCTTTTGACATTTATTACTTTCTTTTAATACTGCAAATAACGTTGATATAATTAACGTGCTAACTATTAAATATAAATGTAACTCCTCTTCCGGTAGAAGTTGCTACAAACAAAAACACAAAAACAAATATGAATAAGAATAAGAATTGAGAGCAGAAATTACGTTTTTACTTTAATCCAAAATGAACTAGTCCATTTTTCCTCCTATTTTTATTTTAAGTTCGATTCTTTGAAAAATACAAAATTGAAAAAAATGTTAGGACACTTGAATGATTATCTCAAAGATTTTTTTAACAATCTTACAACATCAAATTAATA
>JAUZNC010012429.1:0-29858 GCA_034780395.1 Vannuccia rotundouncinata | reverse complement strand
ACCAGAAGTGACAACACAAGAAATGACAACACAAGAAATGACAACACAAGAAATGACAACACCAGAAGTGACAACACAAGAAGGGACAACACCAGAAGTGACAACACCAGAAGTGACAACACAAGAGTCATCAATTGGTTTATCTTTAGAGTCTAACTATACACATACAAAAATGTTACAACAATTGCTTAATTCAACAAAGAAATCATTTTCCCCTTATTTAATGTCAAGCAAGTTATTGTATCTGATACAATCAACTAAAAATATATCAATACATGACACTTCAATATCGTTACAAATTCTTGATGAGATTTTGAAAAAGGATCATAATTCTACTAACGAAATGTATAACGTCCTGCCCATATTTGATAAATTATTGGATTTAAATGTAAATGAATCTTTGATAGACCCAATGGTAGCCGATATGGGTAAATATTTCTTAAGGGAGCTTAAAACTTTTACCAACAATATTCCATCGAGTGGGGAAAATTCAGTTTTAATGACTGAAAATAAAGTATCAGCTGCAGTAATCACTTTCCCCTCCAAAACACCCATCGCAGATGAAAAAGATTATATTTTTTATGGCATTACAGCAGGGTTGACAAATAACACCAAAACTACAGCCTTTTTAAATCAATATCTTCAATCTGACCAGGAGAAAATGTTAAATATTAAAAATAACATTTCAGTTGGCATTACAATTAGTAAGAAAAGTGTTATTGGAAACCGAATTGAGTTCAATTATATGGCAAATGATATCTTCATAAAGGTGCAGCAAAAACAGGATGATGAAACAAATGAATGCTTCGATAAAACCATCGTTTCCCCACTGATTTCCGCCAGAGCAGAACTGAAACCGACTTTTACAGAGCCGCCTGTTCAACTGACATTCAACAACATCCAACCCAAACTCGACACGACAAAGCATATTTGCGTCTTTTGGTCTGAAAACAAAAGACAGTGGTCTGACGAAGGCTGCACAACCGATGTGGCTACGGATAATCACTTCTCCTGTTCATGCAATCATCTCACGAGTTTTGCGTTGCTGATGCGTGCTGTGAAACCTAACTTCAAGGTCAACCCAATTCACCAGACGATTTTGTCCATCATGAGTCGAGCTGGTCTGTCTGTTTCATGTTTGGCTTTGCTTCTAACAATCATAATTCAAAGTGTGTATCTCCATCATGTCCAGAAAACACACTCAGCAAGAGGAAATCGACTCATTGATAAAAGTTTACCGATTAAAATTGTAATTAGCTTTTCTCTCGCTCTGCTTATGGCCAATTTGATTTTTCTTGGAGGTAGTGTTGTCCAACAGCAAAGTATTATTTGTAAAATTGTTGGAGCGCTTCTTCATTATTTTTATTTGACAGTTTTCTCCTGGTCTGCTGTCGAGTCACTGAGAATATTCCTCTCCGTTGTATATATTGCCCTAAATAAGAAGAAACTCATGGTCCAAATAAATCGATTCTTTCTCAAGGCGAGTCTTACAGCATGGGGTGTTCCGCTTATAATTGTCGCAGTAACACTAGGAGTAAGCCGGACAAACAGTTATGGAATTTTAGAACCAACCAATCCTTGTGTAGCTGTGTCCAAACAGCAACAACTCTGCTTCCTGACCCAACTTCCATTTTATCTGAGTTTTCTGGCGCCAATCGGAGTTATTCTTTTCTTGAATTTTATTATTTTTGGACTCATTGTATATGTCATTGTTGGCTATCAGAAAAAGATCAATAAAAGCACAAGTAGACATGGGGGCAAAGACTCGGACACTCTGAGGGGTATATTTGGACTGGTTGTAATTCTATCGTTAACCTGGCTGTTTGGATATCTTCAAATATCAAAGGTGTCCATTCTCTTCCAATACTTGTTCGTAATTAGTACATCTCTCCAGGGCCTGTTTGTTGGAATCTATTATACCATAATGAAGCGGGATGTGCGTCATTTTCTAGCGAACAAAGCTCAAATTCGCAGGGTGTTTGGAAGTTCATTTGAAATGACAGAAACAGCAGACACTACCAATTGCTCAACAATGACTCCTGATTATAAGTAATTTTGTATTCTTTATATTATTTTCCTGATCCGAGTATACGAATTTCTGATAGTTATTTTAGAAATTATACCTGTTACATTAAAATGCAATGTTTGCCTACCCATTAATGACGCATATACATAATTATATTTTTATTTACAAATCAAAACCTTAAAATTGTAAAAAATATATTGAAAAAAATAACTTTGCATTTATTATTTTATTTAGATTTGTAAAAAAGCTGAACTATCTAACACTTTTCACTCATTTAATTATACTACTTATACCACCATACTAAATACGCGCCGCGCCGTTAACAATTTGACATGCTTAAATTAGTGAATTGCAGATCTAGTTGGAGTTAAATTAGTGTAATATCTATGACTCCTACACAGAAAAATATGGAAGCCGAAGCGGTTCATCTGCAAATTATGAACCAATCAAGCTCGTCTCTTACTGAACCCCTTCGTCCACCATAAAAAACATTAAATCGATAAATTTTTCAATTTATGTGATTTAAATTTTAAATATTTTGTGGTTTATAAATTATTATTTATGGAGGTTAATTAAGCTTTATATATATTATAATTAACTATTACTCTTCTAATTATTGGGAGGTTATATTTATTTACTTATCCAGAAATATACAATAATCTATTCTTGAACTAATGTTTATATTCCTTTATCTATGTATTTTAAATAAGCTATATTGTTATAATTTGTACAATAATACACCCATATATAGCATGGTCATTGTATGTTGCACAATACACCATCATATATATACTTCACAAATTAAATATTTATTTATTATCTTGTTTAATCTTTTCAACCTATAAATATACGTAAAATGGAATTATTACCTTTAACTTTAAATAAATACTTTACTTATTTTGTTAGCAACATTGATTTAAATCCAAAATTAACATATTAATACTTACAAACATGAATTACTCGTACCAAGAATTCTGAAACCCACAATTATTATATATTTATTAAGATAAATCTGTGATTATTTTTGATCTTCAAACTGTTTAACGTATTAATGTAGTTACTAACTTAACCATTTTAGATAATTACCTATATAGTTTGAAAAGAGTTTATAATTTTTATATAATTTATATAATAAACAGGCACTATTTTATTAAAATATTTACTAATCTGAATGATCTTTTTTATATCATCATATAATTTCAAAGAATTCTGACCCACTAATAAAATCAATATTTTATAGTTGTTTGTAAAATTAAAAAACTAAATTGACAAAGTCTTACTTAAAATTTAAAACAATTATCCGAAATAGAAATTTTATGAATCTTTGATTTTATTATTTGATGCAATGATTATTTTATATTTGATTGGAAAAGTACAATAATTCACATTAAAAGAAAACATTTTAAAGCTTATTTAACTACCTACGTACTCATGGTATATATCTAATAAACATCGAAATGTTATACTGAATTGATGCATGTTTGTTTTTATTGTTCATTATCTATCTCTATGGCGACGATAATTGTATCTATGATTGACGATAATTACTGTGTACATATTTGATGCTAATAAATATTCAAGTAATGTGTGTGTCGGTGATGTGTGTTGTCGTTTATCCACAATAAGAACTTCCTGGATGGTTTGTCAATGATCCTCAGGACGAGCGTGAAGGAGGTGGAATGGAACTTCAAGCTCTACGTCTCGACTTCCGATGCCGGTGATAGCTTTCACTCTAATCTACAAAACAGTTGATTATAATGTTACTCTAAAGCAGTGAGATAAACCGGTCAAGAAATTTTTCAAATTTACCTTTTCAAAGAAAAATCTCATGAAGAAAGAAGATTTTGATTGACAAGAATTTGTTTAACCGCAAACTATCTTGAAGCCGAAGGTATGTAACTAGATTCGAACCGCAGACCTACTGGTTTGTAGGCCAGCGAGTTACCACTATGCTACGCTCACTTTAAAACTTCTGCGGATAGTAAGCCTTATTAAGTCTTGCATCTTCACTGGATTGTGTACTACTGCGTGGTATGGGAGTAGAGACCTTGGCTCAAAATGTATAATATAGCATCTAAAGAGGAAAAGCAAAGTGGTAACACGCCACACAAACCAGTAGGTCTGCGGTTCGAATAGTTTGCAGTTAAACAAATTCCTGTCAATCCCAATCTATTTTGTTCGCAAGTTTCACTTCGGCATTGTAAATTTGTAAAATACCTTTACCGATATTTGAGAAGTTGTGCTTCAATTATGTACTTATATTATAAAGTCACATTTTAAACATGAAATAACGGAGCATCCTTTTTATATTATTTCCATTCTCACTCAAGAGGGTGACATTAAAGATATTTTTAAGTAAAATTAATTAATTACAGAGATGGAAACCTTAGTTTAAAACACAATAATGAAGACAAGAAATTTATACTTGTAAACGTGAAAATTTTAGCGAATTTCTTCCACCACGGTGAAATTAATTATTATTATTTTCAGAAATAAGTTAATTTAAAAAAAGAAAATTCAGTAAACTTTATTAAACATTCAATCGAAAACTTACCAAATATTGAACTACGACTCCCAATTGGTCTTTCTTCCGATAATCTTTTATGAGGGTCGAAGTGGCCAAATTCGATTCCTCATTCTTGATTTTTCCATCGAGAGCTAGACCGGGAACATTGTGGTTATCATGGACACCTGGTTTCAATTCGATTGCGTGGCACCACCCAGTCTGACCCTCAGCGATAGGAATGTTGTCTTTTTCTTTGTTGATATTGATTTCTTGGATAACATTTCTAAACTTTGCTGGTTTAAATATTGTCACTTCTGCCATTTGAATGATCTAACCAGAAATTAAGTACAAACACAGTTATATATCAAAATACGAGTATTAAAAAGAGTAGTTAAAAAACCGTTCAAAAATCATATTTCGAAGAAACGTTTATTTCAGATAGAAAACTAAAGAATGAGATTTATATAAACAAAAATCAACAAAAGTTACTCCAAATTGGTTATAGGTTTAGAAAATGAGGTATTACATTTCGTACCTATACTTAGCTTTGCTGTATTCCAGAAATATACTAATGTCAATGTTATATTGTTCATAATTGATAAATGATAAATGAGATTATCAGAAACACGCAAAACCGTAACTTAAACCTGATTATGATGCGGATCTTAACAACATTATGAAAAACTACTGAAAATTGTGTAAGATAATATATAAATTGTATAAAATTGAACTCGTGAGATATCTTTATATTATACAATATGCATTGGAGGAAATGATGGAGATATAACTATATACATTAATTATACAAAAGAACATCATAATACGAACAGAGCGAACGTTAAACTAGTTTTTGGGCTTTCGGATAACCGAGCTATCCTTAACCTCTATAATTGGTTGATACGAACTGGAAGATTCGTTTACTCTTTAATGTGAGTAACCTGGACCGTATGAATCAAACCATTCAGCGATCCTCTCTTTCGTCGACTCACTGTTAAATTCACAAAGTCGTCGAGGCTGGGTCATTGACTTCCGCGGTGCCTTCCGAAGTGAGACTAACGAATGGTTTGGTTTTGAAATGCGTTCAATGAAATTCAGCATATTTACGTCCTTTAGAAGTGGCAGAATTTCTGCGAGATACAATTGCTGATGAGATTGCGCTGATGTTGTTTTCTGTAAATGTTTTCGTGAACTCTAGGACTCCTGACACCTTTTTGGGATTATCAAGGCTCGCATAATCGAGGTTTTAATAACCGGGGATATCATCTAGTGTATAAGCGAGTGAATATCATCCGATTAATAGTTTTTTTTTAATTTTGTATTTACTATATCCATGAAGGATATATAAAAATTTATTATTTACGTGATTTAATTTAACCATGATGCATTTTTATAGAGTTTAAAAGTATTATTAAAATGAATGTATTAACTAACAATAATAGTTTATATGTATTTGAAAAATATAACAATTAATTATTGTTTGACATCGTCAGTTATATAATTGATTGTTGCAAATATTTTTGAAAAGAATTTTGTTAATTAAATTAAAATTAATCAAAATTTGAAACGTTTTTAGTAAATAAAAAAGGAATAAAAAGGTATCATATTATGCAAGAATAATTAACCAACATACATCTGTCCGTACCCAGCAATTTTTGTATAAAGACGCAGAAACAAACTTTAAAGAAATTTGACTGCAATTTTGAAAAAGATATTACATGTAATGGAGTAAAAAGGATTCACATTTTTTTCCTTTTAGGCACCATTTATAAGAATTAGACGCCATGACGATTTGAAAAGGTTGGTCTCCCAACTATACACATACCTGTACTTTAATTCTTTTAATGGAATTAGAGGAAAGATTATCAACAAGCAAATCCAAAGTTATGGTCTCCGTGTGAGTAAACACGTCTTTCGGAAGAGTGCCCTCAATCTTCACATTTCCTGAGGCAGTCTGAAACTTCTTTCTCAAGAGGCCGGCTGTGTCACTGGTAAGTTGGGAAGACTCATCAGAAGATGGTCCGACCTTACGAGGCACAGCTTGCTTGGTAGCAACTGACGCGGTACTCAAACGACGGATCACAACCTTCACAGAATGCTGACGATTTATTTCCTGGTCTTCTCGAATTCCAAAGAACACCTGAATATATTGTTTATTTATTCTTTATTAATACAAATAATCAATAAATGAGTAGATTAATTAATTTATTTTAGTTATTTTAATTTGACAATTGACCTACTTAATATCTAACTAGACCAGAACACTAATTTGATAAGCGTCTTCTGCGAATTTCAATTATATACGGTAATTAGTTTTGTTTTTAAGAAGGATTTATCACTATCGGTAATATTATGATTTTATCATAGATTATTAAAAAAAGTAAAAATTAATATATTGGGATAAATTATCGGAATATGTAGTAGTATTAATCTACAGAATATATATAAAATGCTCATAAAGATCAAAATACCTCCAATGCGTACATAACTCCGCAGGGATGGTTATCCGGAGTCTCAAACTCTCCAGATTGAAGCATCACTGAGGCGGGAATATCGTGAGGAAGGTGAAATCGGAAAGGGTAGCCTTTTCCTTCAAATTTCTGCATTAGCCGATTCTGATGAGTTTACGGAATAAAAATAATGAAAATATAAGTATTTTTAAAAATAATTTTAGTATTTTAACAGTTAAATTACATCAAACATTTGATCAGCAATTATGAACATAATCATAAAAATGAAATTCTAAAATTTTAGTAAGTTACCTAAAAATAAAATATAGCTCTATACATATGTGCCTATGAGTCGAAACATTGTACAGGACATTTATGAACGAAAACATTGATTTTGTACTTTTTTCTAGTATTATTTAAAAAAAATAATTGTTTCTTTTTACTCATATTTATAATTAACGAATAATTTTTATATAAAAATCGTTTTTGGTAAATAGGGATTTCAATAATATCGCTCTAATAATTTTTATTACAAAACGATATTTGTTGTTACTATACTGCGGATGTTTAACAAACCATGAACAAAGAATAATTACGAGGACTCCTTATCGTAACTTTAAATTTTAACAAAAATTTCCAAACGAAAGTTTGTCTTTAATTGATATAAGAATCATCAAATATATCAAATTTCAAAAATCCAGAAACTATTTATACCTTGATCACCTTATATTCCGATTTAGCCTATTTTCTTGCCTATTTAGCCTATTTACATGATTAAATTTATATATTTCTTGATTCATTCTATCGATCCTTTTAGCTTTCTTGCTTCTTATATCCGGGGCGTAGTACACTATTAAATTACAGACTGTGGAGTAAACTAATTAATACTAAAAAATACTGAAAAATAAATCACTAAAAAAGGATTATAATTTGAAATGAACTGTTGACCTTGGTATGATAGCCAACAATCAATTTTATTTCGAGCCACGATATTTTGGGTATATTTATGGTCACAAATTAATTACTTCTATATACCTCATTCACCGGGACAGTTCATTATTTATGACACGTGAGGTGATAGAACTCTATATTCTGAATACATAATTATTTATTTGAAATAAAGAAAGTGACACACCTGAACATCAGAGAGGGGCTGTTCTGATTTTTCTTTTTGCGGAGGAAACAACTTCTTACATTGAAGATGAAACTCTTTGCGAAAGATGACACCGCTCATTATTTCGTCTAAATCTTCTCGACCATACCGAAAGTCACAGGTAATTCGGGCATAAACGTTTCCCTTTTCTGTTGCAAATTCTTTATTCAGGATAATGACTCCTTCGATTGGATCAACACTTTCAAGGTCATCAAAAATGTCACGTGACGCTAGATAAACTACCAATTTACCATTGTTGCTGCTTTTCTTGTAAACATTCCGTTTTTTGGGCATTTTATTTAGCTGGGTTGTTTGCGCTTGTGTAGGTATAAGTTTTATTATTTCTGCGTTTTTCATGCATTGGTTCATTTATATATCGTTGCAAAATTACTCAGCGCATCGCGAAGAACAAGTTAATGCTTCCCTTTTGCTAAATAATCAAATTACTAAAGCGCATGAAACATAATAAAAAGTTCTTTGTAAAGTAAACAATTACATATAAAGTTGCATCTCTTAAATCTTCTTATTATCCCTCTTTTGCCCATAACAATTTTCTTTATATATATTAAGAACATTTTGCCTAATGAGAAATTCTTTTATTGTAAATCTACTCTGAAATATTGTTTATGTTTGAGGGTGACAGCATTAATTGTAAGCGCAAGGTTAAATTTGTCAAAATTAAGTTGTACAATTTATATAGAAGATATAATTAGAAGACCCTGTTGTTTCAAGAGCTAACACACATTTAATTTAAATATTTTTATTTAAAAGTATTCAGCAGTTTCGCAGAAATACGTGTCAGAGTAAATGAAGGATGGCGATAAATAAATTTAGGGCCCTTTTCGTTCGTATTTCTCGATTAAAAAATCTGTAACTTAACTTTACAAATAATCTATAATATTACTATTTATATAACATTACTAATTGAATTTTATTGTATTACTAATGATTTTCCTTTGCGTTTTTTAATATAAACAATAATTAAAGGATGTGTTCCAGAGAAAAGTATTCATATTTGAATCGTTTATCGGGATTTGTAAGATTTACACCATATTTGTAATATTATTTTTATACTTAATTTAAGTAAGAATTAAATAATTTCATTAATGATTACAATCTAAAATTACAAAACAAATACCATTTGTCATTACTCTATACTGTTGTATGATCTAATAGCAGTGTACACTATTATTTATACAACGAAATTTTATTGATGTCGCATGAGCCGAAGGCTCGGCGTTGTTAGTTTGAGAAACAAAATGGAGTCATTATATGGGTTAATATAATTAGAAATAACGCTAATGAAACAAGTAACAGTTCAATACTGCGTTGAAGAGTATGTAAAGACAAAACAGTTATTATTTAAATGTAAATGTCTACATAAATGATTAATATATTAAAGTACACTGATTTTGCGTGTCTACAAGCTAGTGTACAACGCTTTAATCGATTTTATATTTAAATTTATGAAAATATTATTCTACATTGAATTATGTCAACACGCGATTCCAATGAAAAATATTATCGATTAATAAACAATACTACGAATTCGTTCAGTAAAATGTAATGAAGTTAGAAAGTAAAAAATACGCATCAACAGACAAAACAAATATCGATTGTAAGTAGTACTAAATGCAAGTAGGTATATTTAAGTAAAAATCACATGTGAATTGAGGAATACATAATTAATATTATTCAAAATATTAAATAATTATATTCATAATTTGTACAAAGAAATAATCTTTACAGTAATATACAATGAAACAAAAAATCTGTAAAAATGTCAAATATAATTAATATTACAATAATATTAACTGTAACTATACATTGATGAGCACAAACCACTCAAAATCATTATCAAGCATATAAAATATTTTCTTAATAGCGACCTTAATAAATGCAACTTTACATCAGAAGATAATTAATGATATCATAACTCGTCGGGACACTCATCAAGAACACTTTCTCCGCAGGGGGGGAGGTAGGATAAGGATGCCGTCATTGTTGTTAGATAAACAAGGCACTGAAGAGCAGACCTTCGCCTAGCCGATTCCAGACTGTCACCAGTGCCTTTGATGACGTGGACTGGTTGGGTCGATAGCTGGATCATGCTGTAGATCTTTTCTGAAGTGGATATTGAGTTCAAGTTTGCATAGATACAGCCCTTAAGAACGATAGCAAGTTTGCATAGATATAGTCCTTAGTAACGATAGCAAGTTTGCATAGATACAGCCCTTAGTAACGACAGCAAGTTTGCATAGATACAGCCCTTAGTAACGATAGCAAGTTTGCAAAGATACGCCTTTAGTAACGATAGCAAGTTTGCATAGATACAGCCCTTAGTAACGATACATCATAAAAAGTTAGCAAGTTTGCAAAGATACAGCCCTTAGAAACGATACATCTAAAATGTTTTTCAAGTTTGCATAGACACAGCCCTTAGTAACGATAGCAAGTTTTCATAGATACAGCCCTTAGTAACGATAGCAAGTTTTCATAGATACAGCCCTTAGTAACGATACATCATAAAAGGTTAGCAAGTTTGCATAGAAACAGCCCTTAGTAACGATACATCATAAAAGGTTAGCAAGTTTGCAAAGATACAGCCCTTAGAAACGATACATCTAAAATGTTTTTCAAGTTTGCATAGACACAGCCCTTAGTAACGATAGCAAGTTTTCATAGATACAGCCCTTAGTAACGATACATCTAAAAAGTTTTTCAAGTTTGCATAGATACAGCCCTTTGTAACGATACATCATAAATGTTTTTTAAATTTACATAGATACAGCCCTTAGTAACAATACAACATAAATGGTTAGTGAGTTTGCATAGATACAGCCCTTAGTAACGATACATCAAAAAATTCAAGTTTGCATAGATACAGCCCTTAGTAACGATACATCAAAAAATTCAAGTTTGCATAGATACAGTCTTTTGTAACGAAATAATTTTTATTTAATTGGTCAGACTTTGTAACGAAAAATTACGCATTCACAAATTTAACTATATTTCAGAAAATAAATTATATCTCTAAAAATAGGAATCGTAATACAGATCAGTAAATGTAGTGACGTGTTGCTTACTTGATTTGGTCTTCGTGATATAAGTATAAAATATGGAAAAGCCGTGTTTATTGGCTAATTGGTCGAGTTTTCCTTCAGGATCCAGATCTGGGGCATCGAAATCGATCACAATCTTTGGTAGTTTTTTACCTGGTACAAAAATATAATCGAAATTTTTTAGAAACAATTATAAAGAAGTAATATTCCAAAGCAAACTGATTCAATAATACAAAATTACCCTTTGAATAAAGACAAATTACTAAAAACAAAACCAAAAGTATTTTTTAGAGATTAAAAAATAAATAAAAGGTAAAATTCTAAATATAAAAGGATATAATTAAAACTAAAAGCTATGAAAGATGACACTTTTGAAAAACACCAACATCAAATGTAATAATTATATTTTAATTTTATTGTATTGTAGTCGTTCCTTTATTATGCGCCTCTGACACAATTTATATAAAACAATCATCAATATTGCCGAATAGAATAAAACTAGGCTCATCGTTGGACATGTTAGCACTAGGTGTGATATTTATGATTATATTAAGTTTACAGAAGAATCACTCACAGCAGCAGTCACAAACATTTCAAAACAATCACAAAATTTGTTCATTCTGCACATTATAAATTGAGAAATATGAAAACTATATATTCTATATATTGGTGACATCCCGAATGATTTCCAGGATATTTATATGTGTCACATTTTGAAAGTCAATATTCAGGATAATTACCGCTTCGGGTCCAAATTCCTCTCATGATTCTCGACATGTTACGAGCAGTTAGGTCATTACTACTCGGTTCTCTCAAAGTTTGAAGGGTTTTCAATTCGTCATTATTAATCTGGAAGAAGGAAGAAAAACAAAATCATTAATTTTGTTCGTTTGGTTACAATATTGGTGAAACAATAAATTTGATAATAAAATAGCAAGTAACAAAAAGCCTGAGTTGCAGGAAAACTATATAATTTCCTTTACCAAATTTTCGGAGATCCACTCCATAGACGTTGACATACATTTGGAATGAGAAGTGAAAACTCACCAAAGGTAAATGTTCTTCCTCCATCATATCTAGGACAGCCTGGGGAATTGTCAGATTTTCCCGAACAATCCTTGAAAGCAGTTCCTGGGCTGCACGACGCTTGGCAACCTTTTTTGACTTTCCACAATCTAGAGTGTTTTCAGAGGGTTTAAATCTTTAACTCTATTACAGATATAAAGGTTGAATGAAACTTTATACATTCACGAAAGGAGTGGCAGTATTCAAAATACGTCAAGCACAAAACGCACTTGTTTCACTCCACTTCCAGAGGGTAACGGAACAGCCGTAGTCTCTGATTCGATTCGGTCCATTGGTCATTACAAACTCGTAGCTGGGTTGGGGCCACATATTCCTCTGACACAACTCTTGCAATTCTCCTACGGGGTTGCCCTCCTCAAAGCCAGCTCCTTCCTGAAGCCCATCTCCGGGGTTGGAGCACTCTCCCAGCTCTAATTGCAGCTCGCGTACCATCTGATTTTCAGCCTCAGTTGTTTCCGCTCCGTTGAGCATCTTCATGAGAACCAAATAGGCTGCCTGATGCTTCGCTTTCTTCTTACTCATGCCTGAAGTAGAGCGGAGAAACGCTGCTTCATAACTTGTAAATGTCTAAATTCTCCTAGAAAGCAATTCTAACTTAGTTTTGGAATCTTATATCTGTTGTAACGGAGAGTGTAAAGCTGATAAAAGTTGCTAAAAGTTGCTTTGATCTGATAAAAGTTGCTAAAAGTTGCTTTGATTGACTTAAATAAATGATATTTCCATTAGGTTTTTACTGTAGTAGTTCAATTAAATACAGAAATACCATTTCAAAATAATTGCATAGAGTTGTAAGTATATTATAAAATGTTTATCAGGCAATAAATGTGTACACAATAACAATAAATATTTCTTGGAACCCCTTAAAATTATGCAAATGAATAAAAACGTAAATATTACCTTTGGCTTTGGTAGACCAGTCCCCAGCGGAACACTGGTAGACAAAAAGTGGTTCATGAATAGGCCCTTCGTTAGACACAAGTTCGTATGTTGGAGTAACACCCCTCTTCACACAGATTTCTTGTAGCAGACTTATTGGGGTTTTATGAGTTCCCATATCTAAGTATCTTAAAGAGAAAAAGAGTCATTTTATAATATTTATTTTCACGAAATTGGAAAAGTCCAAATTTTCAATACATATTAAAATATAATTTTTTCATCAGTTAATTAATTGTTTAAAAACTTGTTTGCTTTAATTAAATGTGATACACATTTTTTTTACAAAAGACTATAAAAAATAAAACTGTGAATGAACTTTACAATAACTTTACTATACAAAACCAATAAAAACTTTTGAATATCTGAATGACTCTCCAGAGCATAGTTTATTATTTTAAAAATCAGATTTATTAAAATGATAACAAAACAATTAAGAATTATAGATAATATAGCGAACTTATTAGAAACATACATCTAAGTGTTTCTGAGTATCAATCTTCAAACATGAAAGCAATACTAGCAACTCTTTAATCGTCCAAATCACAATATTAATAATTCAAAATCACACATTGTCAAAAATATGCAATCACTACAATAGCCAGAACTTTCATGGTACATGGCACAGCTTGTTGTGAATGCATGGCACATCTAGATCATCAAATAAAGCATTGTTGTGAATGCATGGCACAGCCAGATCATCAAATATCAGTGGTATTTCTAATGGGTTTCATGCTAATGACCAAGTCGAGAAGCAAGGTAAACTACCTAAACTGCCTACAGTAAACTATAAAAGTGGCTGATGGTCCCTCTACTTGGAAATGTGTAAATATCACTAAAGATACACCCAGTGTATTCCTAAATCATAAGAAGAGGTTAAAAAATACCACTTAAATTTTTTTTAAATATTTTACAGCTATAGTTAAAAAATATAATATAAACTCAGTTTAAAATTAAAAAAGTTCCTTATTTTTTTAATATTGTAACAATAATTCAATTTAGAGTGACCTCAAGAGTTTTTTATTAAAAATCAATCTAATTAGTTACTTGTGATATTCAATTACATCAATTAAACAAGGTTCATATAATATGTAAATGTGTTGAAATGACAACAAGTCTATTTAATTTATTTTGCATTCTAAGGATTATATTATATATATTATAGGATAATTATATTGAGTTTTCTATGGATAGATCAAAACATATGCTCAGCATCTTTTTTCAGATTTATGCAATTTTAATACTAAGAAGCCCATTTGATAAAGTAATATAATTAGATTATATATATATATGTATATTAGATGATAAATTATAATATCTAATATACACATATAAAATACTTATATCAATAATAGGTTGAACCTAACCTTAATGCATAATATAACTATTTATATGCTCTGTGTTTTGTGGATTTATCCAATGTGAACATAAGATTGTGCAAATCCATCAAATGTGTAGAACATAAATAAAAAACTATTTAAGTTAAATTTAATATTAAATCAATTTGGTTTTAATTTTTCAAAAAGTCCATATAAAGATATAATATATTATACAATGTATTATATGGACTTTAGTCTACACAAGTTATAATCAATTTTCAATAAACTATTATAATTTTTTAATAAAGTCAAAAATGTGTAAAGGGAGAAATCGAATATGCCACTGCTGCAGTTGAACAGACAGCTGAATGGAATAAAAATTTATTTGACAAATAATTTGGTAACAGTCCACCTTCATAAATTGAAAATGCTAATGATTCCATCATTAAATTTCTACTTGTAAGACATGTATGCTAAAATAATCATACATACATATTTTAATGACAGCACATATTTTTACAATACAGCTTATTAAAGGAAGAAAAAGGATTAAAAATATTTTGTCTTAGATAAATACACATAGACATGTATAAAAGTTTATATTGGTTAATGGGATTTGCATTTATATAATTATAGCTAATATCTTCCTTTATATTTACATATTATGTTGATTTATTTTTAATGAATTTTGCATTGGTGTTTTCATACTTTTGTTTTTATATAGATGGCAGAAGGCCACTGAGAATTTGGGGGCTGAAGTCTCAAATACTTTAAAAATTCAATTATAAAAATTCAAATGATTTTGATGAGTCAATTAAAAAAGGTACCGAGCATTGTTTTTATACATATATATCACAGTGTTGTTGTGGCTAATAGATGATTAGTTTTCCTACATACTGCTTTTTTAAAATGTGGTTTAATATTTTGAAATCTGGTTCTAATTTTTAAATTATAGGGGCATGTGGGTCTTTTTTTGGCTATTTCAAATACTTTTTACAGATTTTGTGCCTAAATAAATTATTATTATTACTCAGACACTGGCCACAAAATTAATTCAACTCAGCTTTATATACTACTTATTCTTGATTAATTAAATTTTATGATAAAATGAACACCTACAAGATTCTTGATACCTACAATTAAAGATAAATTAATTTGACCTAAACAAAAATATATTGTTTTTTTATAGTTATATTAATTTTAACATTTATATTTAATCTTTATATGATATGACATCTATAGCCTGCTAGCCAATCACCATATTGTTATAATTGTCTATTTTATGCTTAAATTACATTTTTAACTAGATAACTAGTTTTGCAATAAATTTTTATTAATATATTATATGTTATTAAATGGAAAAAAATAAAAATTTACAATTTATGCAAGCAAACAGTTTAGGTTAGCTGAATATTCTTATCTATTTATTATATTTTGCATTTCATGTAGCCTAGGAGGAATATATATTTGACATATAATAGAAATTTTATTTATAAAAGTTGTAAAATGTTAAAATATTCAGCATATAAAAGCATTGAATGCAGCATGATTTCTTTCTATTGCTGCTATGAATGAGATATTTTTGATTAATCCATTTTTTAATTTTATATATAAATAGATAGGAACTGAAATGACCTAAATCTTATCTGTGACCATGCCATGGAAAAAAACATGGAATACAGTCTGATAACTTAATTTTAATTAATTTTATTAATTGTTAATATAATGGTAACTGTATTTAATTTGGTATGTACATGCATCTAGCATAAAAATATTAGGATGTATGTACAACATAAAATATATTATTATAAAGCAAGCAACTTAAGTTTAGCATTTAAGGTCTAGACTCCAAGGAAAGCTTGAAAAAATATTAACAATTAATGTAGAAATCTATTGTATTAGATAACAATTGAATATAATGGTATATGTTAATAAACCGATCGATTTATATAGATCCATATATACATACGTACCAATAATATTGTATGTTTTATTTTGATACACATTAATGAACCGTCACTTTGTTAATTTCTTTAATTATAACGATGGATAAGTTAAGTCTGGAATATGTATTTTATACATGAACTGAATAAACTGTATGTATTTAGTAAAAAATTGTATTTATTAACGTAATATTTATATATAACTGCCATTTAAATATCTACATTGTTTTAATACGCCATATCCACATCGATAAAATAAGATTAAATTATCCCTTAACTTTTATGAGAGAAGTCGTTAAATTCAAATATTTTTTATTAGTCGTATTTAAACTAATGTTAATTTGACTAATTTTAATTGTTTTTTAATAGTTTAAAATAATATATATATATAACATTTATTATTAATATACTTTTATCTAATATGTGGCAGAATATGGGAGACAGAATATATGGCTAGATATTACTGCTGCTATATCGGTTGTTTATTTCGATGACACGTCATTATAAATAATGCTCATATTCAACAAAAAAGTGTGATATTATAATTAGCAAAAATGGCAAAAAGTGTGTAAGCTCATACCACAAAAGAAGTGATATACCAAACATTGTGTTAGCTCTTACAAAACTTTTTTCTTATTTTTCTTATCAAAGTATTTTAAAATCATTTTAATACCTATACAAAGTTAGCACAAATCAGAAAATAGTTTGGTAAGAGCTAACACAATTTATGGTATATCATTTCTTTTGCAGTATGAGCAGGCTGACACACTTTTTGCCATTTTGGCTAATAATAATTATAAATGTAAAATAAAAACATAATTGTGGAAAAGTGAAATAGACAATAAATTACCGAAAATAATGATTTGAAGAATAATCAACAATCAAATATCAAGATTCGCATAAAAATTGGGAAGATATATTTTTTACATTACATGAGATCAGTACTTTTGCATTATATAAATATACATTGTGCTTTACATTTCCATTTTTAAAATTAGGAATAAATAGGTAGAAAAATTGAAGACTATTATTCAATATTTTAAATTTTAGAAAACAGTAATTTTACAACTGCTTTTTAAATTAAATAAACCCATTGCACAACTTCACTTTATTCAACATAATATTGCATTTCAATTTTAGAAGCGCTACTAAATTATATATATATATACTGCAGTAGTATTCGTACCGTGTCCTAATTATTTTCCTCATTGTGGGGGAAAGGGTTTGTTTTCGCAAACAGTGGACGCTTCGAGGCTGGGTGTAATTTTTAATTTTTTTATTCTTTATATATTTTTCACACAATTAACCTAATATATAAAATCGAAGAAGCTCAGTCATAAATTTTTAAAATATGAAATTTTCAATCTTAAATTATTCGTACATTTCTCCCATACTTAATTTGATAATTATTATTTATCTGAGACATTTAGAGTACTAATTTTTCGGGTATGGGGGAGAACGGTTGGATTAAAATAATTCGGATACGATCTATTAGCGGATAATTTATCTGTGTTTTTATTGAAAATGTATTTAGACACGTATACTCACCAACGGATTTAATAACTATAGTGTATCACAAAGTAAAAACCACATAGACACTTTTCATTAATATTGTTTATTAACTAAAGGTTATTATGCACAAAAAATAATATTTATAAAATCACAAAACAATTATTTCAGAAATGTTCATTTGTCATATATAAGGATCATGCAACCTACAAATCTATTTATTTTTAATACACAAGAAGACTTGTCTTTGTGTGGTCTAGCCTCAACATATTTAGTAAAATAGTCCGTCTTTGTAGCCGTCATCTGTTTATGTCCGACTTTTGATCTTGATTCAAATTTGTTGTATTGGAAATTTTTAAACTTCCAAGTGCGTCCTCTCAGAGCGATTGTTTACAGGCTTTGAACGCGTTGGCATCATTGAAATTAAGTCCAGCGTATTATTTTTAGTCCTCGATGGCCTGTCTTGCTTTAGACGTTATGCTTTCGCCACCCTCGTGGATCAACTTGACAATTTTTTGTTGTTGTTTTAACATGGATGAGACGATCCGTTACTCTGGTAGATTTTCTTAACCCTGGGACGGCCAAGGGTGGTTTACCACAATCTATAAAATCCGACTAAAAAAATATACAAACTCTGTTTCCAACCATTTTAATAGTCGTCTCTATATACTTAATTATACAGTACAAATTACAATTATATTATAGTTTTTTTGGATGTTTCTAAGTACTCGACTGAATGACCACAACCCATATTATGTACTTATATTAACCTTTTCGAGACATAAACAGAAGTGTCGGCTTTATATTCAGTGATCATGTGTAGAAATTTCAATGACACGAATAATGGCGCAAGTTTACTGGATTAATATTACTTATGTTAACTGCTCTAAGTTACAGTTTATTTTTATTGTTATTTCCCAATTTCTTATTCTAGACGATGCATGGCAAATTGTCTACTACTGTCCAATTAAAGGTTAACTATGACATTTTGAATTTGATTTGAATTAGCCAACCAAATTAGCTGGTTTGTGAATGATAATAATACAGAACAAATGTTTAGTCTGCAATCTAGTTATTGATCGAATTTTGGTAAATACCGAACTTAGTTAGTGATAACTTACGCTAGTGATGTGGCGTGGTAGCAGAACCCGAAACGTTGGGGCACCGAGACGTCTGCAGTGGCGGATACAGGAATTATGGAAAGGGGGCATATTTAATAGATGTTAAAAAAGTAAAGTAACAATCCGTGAACAACTGTAACTACAATATATATTTCTATAGAAACCAATATATTAGTGAGAATTATTACTATATAACATTAATAAGAAATTAAACATTCAATGTTCATAATACCTGTAACTGTATTAGGGCTGTTCATGCGAAAATTCCGAAGTTTAGGGGTTTAACTTTTATTATAAAAAGGGCAACGGACATTTTAAGATGAAAATGGGGGGGGGGCACGCGCCGCGCACGCCCCCCCCCCCCCTTCCCTAAATCCGCCACTGGTCTGGTGTGTGAAGAAGACAACGGCGACGCGAGTCCAGTTTCCTCTTCCGATGAAGGACCAGCGACCCAGTCCAATTCCTGAACTTCCTGAACTTCCAGTGGGGCTCTATTTAATTGACGTGCTCTGCACGTCGCGTCACTTGACCCCTAATGCTTTCAAATTCTCAACTCGGAACTTGTCATAGGAACTGCGTAAATTAACCCGTCTCGAAAAAGTATTATACAAAGGGTACTTTCAAGACAACAGTAGTATAATCAACTCAGGTTATATAGGGTAGTAACCCAGAGTACTCTGATACACTCGCTGAGTACTTCTGTAATGTTATAAAAGTACTCCGAGTACCGTAGTTTATGCAAAATAATGTTTCGCTTCAAAATACCTCACAGATAAAGCATTATCACTCTATTTAAATTCAGGAATTCGAAGTTACCAGGTGCTGGGCTAAACATGAATACACACAGGTCTTAGGTCTCCTTCGGGTATTCCCTAATTGTTGTTATGGTTGTGTGAGCCCCTAGGTACATTATCGTGCATTATTCTCTTCTAAGGTAGGAGAAAACTTGTCATGAAGCATTTCCATATAGCATTCTGCTGAACTTTTTTCAAAAATTGGGCTAAAAAATTTCACAACAAAATTAATGAAATACAAATAAACTATTTTGAACACTAATATGATACATCTCACCAGATCTCTCTCTCTCTCTACCACCAGAGCCATTCTCTTCAGTAAATCGCCCAATGTCGAATAACCTATTTTTTAAATAAGTGTCGGGGCATTTTTCATGAATAGGGTGACTTGTTGATATTTGAAGAGTTGTTCGCACGCCTTTGGCCATCTCGGTATTATTGAAATCTAGTTGCTATGAATGTTTCATATACATTTTTATCAGTTAATTAAATATAGCTGAAAGATTAATACTTTTGATTGACCAAGATTTGTAGAAGTTTGTTTAATTTTATATTTTGTACTTTTAAGTTTTTAACAGAGGCAATTGTTTTTTAAAATTAACCTTAAAAAACGAAAAGCCTACTATAACTTGATTTGTAATCATATATGTTAACACATAAATAATTTATACAAAATATTCATTATTGAAACAATTGATATTGGCATAACAGGGTTGATTTTTTATTTTATAACCGGTCAGATTAAGACGTAACTGGTCATATTAGGACATACCAGGTCAGATTAGGACGTAAATGGTAAGATTATAACGTAATACACATTACACATATTTAAAATAAATTAATTTAGTATATAATCAATGCTTGTCTTTATTCTAATATTAAACTATATTCTCTTTTGTCCCTGGGTTTAACTGTTACAAATACTGCATTGCTTTTATTTTTCAATGTTTATAGAGTCTTTTTAGACGTGTCAATTAATATGGAAAATTTATATGATTTTTCTTATGTAAATTAAATATATTTCGATTTGAAGATTCTTTCTCTACTATATTATGTGTTCTCCTCTCAATTTTAACAAAGCTTGATCATGACAGACAAAAACATCTCAAATATTTTTTTATTTGTATTTTTTTGAAATATTACTTTTAAGTAGTATATTTGAAACAATGATTATAATTTAACTAGTTTGGTCGGGTTTATTTCAGATTTTCGAGCTCGTTTCGATAGAAATAGTTTTATCCAAATCGAGGTCGCATATATTTTGAAAATAGATAGTTACGAAGAGTCATACCCCCCCCCTTCGGTGTTACATAAAACGATCCATAATACCTCTCCCTTTTCCCAATATGATATAATGAACTAGCACAATAAATATTCGCAGAATATACCACCTCTAGATATTTTTAGTGCTACAAGACTCATAAAACAATATTTTAATAATTATTATTTCAACAAAATGATTTCAATATTATAAATCTGAAGACCTTATATAACAACGCCACATTGAGAATACCTGTATATAATATAATAAAATTTACCATTATCGATTTTATGGACGTTCTCGTGGCTTGAGACATATTGTTAAAAAATTGCAGATTGCCCAGCATTTAATAGAGGAGTGTGTCAGAGAAGCACATAATAAAACTGTGTATTACAATTATGTACAAAATGATAATAAAAGTAAAATGTAGTGATAAAATTATCTGCTAACAATAACTACAAAAAATAAAAATACCAATGCAAAATTTTGTAAACGATAATAAAGGAGTACAATACTTTTTAATCTAGTCTAAAAATATAGAATATTTTTCCATTTTCATTCTTTCAACAACTAGAAAGTTGTATAGCCGAAACGACATGTAACCTATATTTATGTTATCATTCTGGTGTATTTATCTTTTTGCAATACCTATTTTCTTTTAGCCATATAGTCTTATCGTATTTCTCGGCGTATAAGTGCACCCCTTCTTTGAGCATCAAAAATGTTTATTTTGTATGACCCACGTATAAGCCCCCCTCCCCCTTAATACAAAATCTTCAAATATTAAATATTATAAGTATATATTATTTAACCAGTTAAAACATTAGGTACCTATACTATCCAATGTCTTCTAATAAATATAATTACCTATCAACAAACATATATTTGAATAAGTAGATATATATTAGTTTATTTTGAAAAGTTTTTCAATTAATTTTACCTATCTATTGTTACTAATTAAATTCAATTTCTGTCAAGTAATGTATGTTAATATTTTTTTTCGGACTCACGTATATCCCCTACTTTGAGTGCCAAATATTAGGTTTAAAGGGGAGGCTTATACGCGGCCAGAATACGGTAATTGAAGATTCTAAGTTCAATTAATTATTATTGTTTTAATTCAATTATCTGTATGAAATATTCCTATGTTTGTATTTGTTTCATGAAGCCAAATACGCCGCCATAATCTTTTTAAAAGAAGGTTCTGTTTGTCAGGTGTAAATGTTGACTTGGCCTATTGTATACCTAGAAAAGTTTTTGAGTGTAACTATATATCGAATCATAAGAACCACCGACATCTACTAAAATAAGCTCAATTTGTTTCTATATACTTATAATTGTCCAAATTGAGAATTGACATTTCCTTGTAAGTCCATCTTCGTTCTGAAATCTTGCATTACAAAAACATTGAAAGTTTTAATGAAGTGTAAGCACAACTATTAGATTTGGTATTTACAACTACCTATTTAAAATTATTTTCAACCATGTACAGTATAATAAAAATATAATTGATCGTTATAATTATCGGATTACCACATAAATGGATTGAATGTATACAGTGATATATTTAAAATATTGTTATTCAATACTGCTCCATATTTAAAATTATTATTGCAACTGTGGCTAAATCTATTCATAGTTTTAATTAGTTTTAGATCAGATGTCTCAACTATTTTTAAATTATATGTAACAACATTTAGTAAAATTTAACAACATTTTTCAAAAAAATACCATTCAAAGAAATCTGCATATAATTATTCAAATGGAATATAATTTGAATGTGTTTTGTATAATCAATTGAAAAGACAAAAGACCGTATAAATTTCTAAATGCGGGCTAAAATTAGGCACGATTAAGCTCTTAGTTACCATAAACAGAGCTAGGTTATTTAAATGTGCTACAAGGCATGCCAAAAGTTTAAATAATTACGACAAGATTCAACATACCACGACAACATGAACGTTCCAAAATACGAAATTCTAAATTTGTGGCGCGAAAATTGAAATTGAATTTTCAGAGGTAGCAGACTGAACACCTCTCGACCAATCAGTGTCGAATATTTATTTTATGGAATGATACTTTCGAGCTATTCGTGAGCTCACCAGCTATATTATAACAGTTATAGAGAAGAATCAGAATGTATTATAATATTATATATATATTACCTAATTATTATAAAAATTATGAGCTTTTATAAATACTTACATTTTTATTTATTTTTCCTAAATAAAAAATACACTTAACATATTACTTATATTATAATATATATTATTGTACATTTCTAAGAAATTTAATTCTATTATGTTAATGATACTAATTTCACTGAATATTTAATTAATCCAATTTGTTTCTTAAAAGCTTGATTGCCTTTCATTCGGTACTTAAATTAACTAATTAAGAGACCATTAAGTACAACTCCAATATAATTTATAAATATAATTAAAAGTACACACCAATTAGCTAACTAAACATTAAGATCATTAGAATGACGTCGTTGATGATTGTCAAGGTACCTATACAATGTCGCCAAACCATAGTGACCATTCAGATGCTCTGTGAGAATTTTTTATTTCACATTATTTTTGTTATATAGATGCACATCGCATATATGTGAAAAAATATTCTTGTATTTGAAGGGCGTTAATGAAGCGTAAATTTGACTTTTAACAACGTGGGATTAGCCAACCGCGTGAATGACTATACGGCATTATTTATATACCTTCTACAACCATTTAATTACCAACCGTATAATTTATGCAAGTGAATATAACAATACACCTGTCAATTATAATAAAAATAATATACTTCGGCACTGCCCCACCTTATACAAATAGCTATATACAAACTATATTGAACCATTTTGTGAAGAGAAAGATAATTTGAAGAATATGTGTAGAAAACCGTGAGAAACATTCTGACAAACATTTCACAGCAATATATTTCTAATAATTTAATTTTAATTTTTTTACTAAAATAATTTTCGTCGTTTTTTAATTTAGTTTTTTCTTTTGGAAAATTTTTCGGTTAATCATTTGATCTCTATTATAATTGTTCATTATCTGGTCTGGTTTGTAGTATATTGATAGCGGTAACATTTTATCGCTGTATGTTTTTATTTTATTTTATTCATTTTAATGTGATTATACATTTACAATTGATCTTTATATTATAAGTGTCTCTTATATTAAGAGCAGATTCATTAAAAGATTCCATGTGAAATTGGCCGTTGTCGTATAGGCCAGCAAGTACAAATATATAAAAGAACATTTACAACTTTTCCTTTTTATGCTTTCCATAACATAGATATTAACCGTCACTAATCCATATCATTAATCATTTTGCTGCTTGCCTCACCCCTTTATATTATATTCTGAATTCACAATTAATGTGTCAGTTGTGACATTGATTTAGCATTTAGAATTCGTTAAAATGCACCTGCTATCTGAGTTGAATTAATGGAGACATACAAAACATTGGCTTATGAATAATATACGCCAACAGTTTATAACTTGAATATAAGTGATGAGAAGTTAATACGTACAAGGGAATACGTAAAAGAGAATATGCAGAACTTTTTAATTATAAACATATATTTATCTTAATAGTTATAATTTGAATGAAAACAATTAAAATAAATATAATTTTGTGAAAGTAATATTTGGAATATATATAAAAATCTTCAAAGTTGATGGCGCTTTATGTCATTACATAGAGTTTGGTTCAAGCTCCTGTTCATCAATATATGAATAAAAGGATATCCCAATGTGAAAGTTACTTACTAGGAAAGTTCTGTATTTTTTCAATAACAATTATTACAATATCTTTTAACAGATTCAAAAATTCATCATTTCATCAAATTCGCAATAAAATTGGGAGGTTAACTATATATATATATATATAATTTATATAGAACATTTATTAAGGGTATATAACTAAATAAAAACAAATTTAAGACTTTTAAAATGAATTTTCCAGATATGAAAAGATCCAATTAACTGAATAAGAGACTACAAAACCGCGATCCAGATAAGCCAGATGCCCCCCTCTTCAAATATTGTTTATTAGCGCGCCATTTCTTACTATATTACAGTAGCGTTTAAAAATGTGTTCTTATTAATTATTAAGAAACCTAATTTCCTTTAACTTATAGTCATCTAAATTATCTATTTTTCTGAGGCCTAATGCATTGTATTCCTGATAAAATACATATAATGATTAGATATAAATCTATAACTATTTTGCTTTGAAAACTGATTTTTAAATTTCATTGACTGGTGCAAATGGTAAAGTTCATTGACATTTGTTTTACTGCAACATTTAAATCACTTAGTTACATAATTAGATTCATAATTTAGAAAGTCATTAAAATTATACGCTCAAATGCCTTTTTGGATGTTTTAATTTTGTATCAAATGCGTATAAATATTATTTTTTCCCTAAAACTAGTTTCAAAAATAATGCTTAAAAATTCATTAAAATAAATATATAATTCACATCTATCTACCTATATATTTTTAACGAAAATAAAACATATTAAAAATATGTACAACATCAGGCCAGGGGGATTCTGATTTTTTACTACTAAAAATTTCTACATATGCTATCTAATTTAAATTTGAATCGCGTATTTCAATTATTCACGCATATCGTTCTTTTCCCAATCGTAAGTCGTGCTGTTGTCCTCAATTGAATACACCTCTGTAAGTTTTGTATCTGTTTATTTTATTATTATGTCAATTAACTTGAAAGAAGGGCCTCCTAATGTGAAGAGTTCAGGGCTGAATCTAGTCTAATTTTCGTTTTGAGAGGCATTTAGCTCGTCCATGATATTTTTTGTATATTTTAGACATCTTTTTTCCCCAAGAAAGTTTATCTCCAAGACTATTAGTCCATCAGCCTCAAATAAATCCATGATAATTCCTACAACCTCTTCCCTAGCAACGGCACTTCTTCAAGCATCCCTCATGATATAGGTAAGGGAACATCCATAATGAACGTACGCAGTCATATAACCAATTATGACCCCTCCTCGCCCTTATGTATGCACATGTACACATACGCAGTTGAAATTCAATTTATTAAACATTTATTAACATAAAATAAATAATGCAAACACAAATGGACAGGATGAAAAGATGGCTATTACAATATTTATTAAGTTAATTAACTAAACTATTTGAATAATTACATAACCCGGTTGTTTATTTGGAAGAAATTGCAGATCTCTCGAATATATTAACCCAATTGGGTTAAGTTAATCGAGAATCCGTATTTAACCCAACATAACCGAGTCGATTTTATGTTTTCGGTTGTAATAACCGGGTTGTTTCATATATAACCTTAAAAAATTGACTTTAGCCCGTTACCATTAACAACCATAAACAACCCCAACCTATAACTGAACCGGTCTATATTTCCGTTATCTTAAACAACCTCGATTAATCGAAAACATAAAATGGCCGACTACTTACTGTCTCTCCGATATGAATGAACAGAATATGAATAATGAACAGTTTACAGAATTAATTCAGAATTATTTGATATCAAATATTGTGGAACTTATATTTTATTTAATAGTTATTAAGTATTGTCAAAAAGGTCAATTATTTTATAAGAGCGTACGTACATTTTTCGACCTACACCCCGCCCCCTTGTACACACCTGCATGCTTTCTATTGAGACAAGACACCTGCCATTTTACAAACTTTGAGAAATAATTAAGATAAATTGGATTTCTAAAATAATGATAGATATTTGCACCAGCATCGTCATTCCGCCTACAAAAATTTTGTTTTCAATAAGTCCTAGATGCGGAATAATGGCCAAACGGACCTTCCAATATACGAACAGTTCTTTAATTCCATTGGAGCTCGACGCTTTGAACGCGATGCACATCAGTTGACACAAAATTGAGTTGATTAAGTCTTTCGGCCAGTAGTCATGAATCTGAGTAATTCCTATACGCTTAACTTTTCTCTCAGGTGTATTCCTTTGGATTGGAAGCAAACCAACGTCTCTAACGATTTAAAATATTCTTTCCAAGCGGTAAAAAATCGTACATACCAAATTTTAATTATGCTTTGACTAAATAGAAATTACATAATCACAAACAGCATTATACAATAACACTAATTTGAATACGAGAAAATCTGGATAGGATTTGGTTCCATCCGTTAACTTTAAAATCCCGATATTACTATATTTATCAACTTCACAAATATTTAAATTTTTCCAAAAATAGAAATACAGATAAAATTTATAAAAATTATGTTATTAATAACCAATTTTAAGCTAAAAACAAAAACACTAATCCAAAAAATGTTTTCGATATTAATACCTCTTCTTCGGTGAATCTGATAACGTTTTCTAAATTAATTTTCTATTTAAAAATTTATTTTTCTCCAAAAAAGACGAAACATTTTTTTTAAAAAAACAATATTTTTGTGTTTAAATTAATATTTGATTTGGTTTGTATTGAAGAATATTATAGCGCTTAAATTTATCACACATAGTTTTTTTATTTTACATTTTAATTCATTTTTATAATACAATTTTGTTTGTAAATTATGCCAAAATATGAAGTATAATAATTGTTCAGAATTTTAAAACTGTTATTAAATTATTGAAAAATATCAGATAATCATTAATTACTCCAACAATATAATATATCTTTAAATGGATCTGTTTAATAGGGTTAGTACCTCTATTAAAACTATTTCATAACTTACACCACAATATGCGCGGTGACTTTTTTGTCGTTAACTGTGCCAACCAAATGCCCCCATTTATTTGACAAGTCATTGTTTCAAGTTAGGTGTATACAAACACTGGCCTTTTACAAGCGATGTCACCTCATATACTCAGGCTGACTTACTGTGGCTCACTACTTATTCTGTTACTTCTGCTGGTCTTACGTTATCCAGATCATTTTGGTTAAAAAATATATTTTAAAGATTTACTCAATTACATTCTGCGCATCAGTACCTCCCAGAGTCGATTTCAATGGGGACGAAGATTCGATGTCGTCCTGCGATCTCATGGACAAGATTGGTTTCTTTTTTTTTGATGGCATCGCTTGTTTGTAAGTTATTAAAATTTTGATTATATTAAGTTTGACAATTTACCATTAAGAAAATAATTTATTAATTAATAATTAAATATCAAGTTTGTACTTTCACGAATTTTAAATAATTTAATATAATTAAGAATAGTTTCCAAAGTTTTTATATTTAAATTTGATTTCGAAATATTTTAACCAACACAATAAATTTTTCATGCTTTAACCCTGTTTTTACGAATGATAGTATCTCAATTTTTAACTTCCGTAATAAAAATACAAATAAAAAGGATATAAAATCAATTCATTATCTACCATAGTTTATATATTTATGTAGTAAACTAGAGGGAATATTAATTGATACTGAAAGTTGATCAAGTTTAAAATTGTAAATCCGTGTATATAAATCGTTGACGCAGCTATAATTTACAGCTTTCCAAAAACAATTAAATTTCGAGCTTTGTGATACCATTATACTCAAATCAAATTATACAGCTCAGGGGCGTACACAACATATTAAAAAAGGAGGTCGGATATATACTCCAGGGGTTACCTTACGAGCAGTAGAAGCCTTATTATAGTGTAAAACACGTATTTAGAACTTTCCGACATGAAATAATTAATAATTGGGGTTTAATTTCATCGGAGCGATGGAAAATTTATAGAGCAAAGAAAGAAATGATAATTTTTTGCTTATTAATAAAGAAATAGTTTATTGAAAAAAAAAAATTATTCCCTTCTAAAAAGGGCACGTTATTTTAAAGGGGAGTCGTACGCAACCAGCGACCCCCCACACTCCCCCACGTGTACGCCCCTGTAGCTATCCGTTTCTAAATATATTCATAGCAGAATTGAAAATTGAAATGAACCGAAATAGAGCCCAAACAATTATCTTCTAGCTATAAACTTCAAAGTATAACATATTTTTAAAATTATAACCAATTAAAACAAACTTTTAAAATTTTAAACAATTATATAAAGAAATGTATAAAGAAATTTTATTAAATAATACAAAAGTATACCGACATTATGTATATAATACAAAATTACGTTCAAAAGCAAAATATAAAATATTGACAGTGTTCAACAAGATTTTATTTTTCTTTCACTATAGTAGTAGATAACGACAGTGATACACAACACGCGGAAAATAGATTTGTGCTAATTAGAGATTAAGATTAAGTTCTCATTCTTTTATTAACCATACAAAAAGATATATTGAAATTTTAAATATAAATGCCGTAACCCAGACCAAAATAATAATTACGATTATTTCAATTAAAATATATTTAAAACGATACACAATCAATATACAACACATTAAGTTCTAATAAAAACAATAAAAAAACAATAATTATGAATTGTTAAAAAATTATTTCCAGCATGCCAATCAACAGAAGATGATACATCAACAGATGCTACTGATACCTCGACAGTAGCTTATACAAAAACAGATGCTACTTATGACTCGACAATAGGTGGTACAACCACAGTTGCAGATACAACAACAGTAGCTGATACAACAACAGTAACTGATACAACAACAGTAGCTGATACAACAACAGTAGCTGATACAACAACAGTAGCTGATACAACAACAGTAACTGATACAACAACAGTAGCTGATACAACAACAGTAGC